>JAPMOB010000948.1:0-12430 GCA_029875015.1 Lepomis gibbosus | reverse complement strand
CAGAGGCGTGCGACCTCTGACATGTATAGCAATTGTAAGTCACTTTGGATAAAAGCGTCAGCTAAATATGTAAATGTAAACAAAGCCACGGATCTTTAATACAAGTGGCTCTGCATCTTTTACTTACTAATGTTCGCTGTTAGTGTGAATATCCTCAGTGAAACTGCCAGCTGCTGGTTGGTTTGTGCCATGTCGTGGTTCATTAGCTTAGTGCAGTGTATGTTAGGGGGATGATATGGTTCAGTATATCAGTCATTACCAGTCTGGTAACACAACAGCGCAAACATCTGGGTGGCTACAACACTATTAACATATGTACAGTGATAGCGCCATCTAGAGAACCATCTTAAGGTGTGCAATTTTGCATTTACCATTTAATACCTGCCCTTTTTTGTCCTAAGCTTGGATTTATGATCAATAATAACTGTTGGACTGCTTGTCAAGAACTTGTTAAACAAACCTGTTGTATGCTAAATAAATGCCAATGTCTGTTAATATCTCATCTAAACAAGACAAACACTGATAATGCAGGTCAAGCAAATCAAGGCAATTTGTTCCTTTGTCGCATAAAATGTTTGAATGTTATTGGAGATAAGTAAAGGTTCCTATTGAGAGCACACAAAGGACTAATTCATGTTAGGTCATTCTGAATGTTACACAGGCCGAGAGTGGGAGGCATCCAACTGTTATGCCCTGGAAGAGTGCATGAAAGAAACAAACAGGGGCCAAGACTTGCAGTCTGTTTAGCCGGAGTCTAAAAAGGCTGCTGTGCACAACATCAGTATATATAATCTTAAAATCTACTTTAGCCATAAAAAGAACCCGTATAATAACCAACTAACTGTTCACTTCATAATGTTCACAAACTTCCCAGTGAGATGTAATCACTGCTATTTACGGTCAATGCGTTGGCTTCAGTGTGGCAACAAAGACAACCCATTATTCCCTGTTCCCTGCCATTTTGTCTGTTTCAGCCCTGTGAGGCAGAAAGCATCCATGAGATTAAACGTCCCAGGATACAAAGACACACCAGCTCATTGCTAGGACGAGCTTGCTGGGCCTTGATGCTGATTTTCCTTTTGTTATATTACATTTCTAGTGGGTGGATGTCTTTGAATGACACCCTTTATCTTGTTTCTTGAGCACAGAAGATCTGAGTGGGCTTCCTGAGGTCAGCATACTGTAGACCAAATTATATATTTTCCTGAATGAAGAAAGCCTTGTTGTCTGTGAAGATCATTTTGAGGAGAAAACGCTGTGTTATGCTTTAGTTAGAAGGCCTTGTGATGTTTGTTTATCATCGTCTTTGGTGTCAACAGATTAGAAGCCCTGGAGTTAATCACATATATTGTGGATTCATAGAAGTGTGTTAAAATCAAGTCCGTCCCTTTAGGCGATCATTAGGCTTGATAAACAATTTCTTCTCAGCTCCCTCCACACCTGTGTCCGTTTCTATTGATTGGTCAATAGTCGCGCAGTGATCGCGTTACTTAAACTCAAACTGTGATGCCTTGTAGGTCTACATACAGTATATGGTTGTTGTGAAATTCAAAAGCAAGCGTTTTTCAACTTGACATGCCCTCTCACTTCAGTCAGCCTTGCTATAATTTTCATCCCCAGACTCATGTGAGCAGCTGTGCCCTTGGACTGCCTGCATGTCGAGAAACAGCTGTGGGGATTCACAATACCTTAACTAATTCCACATTCTGCTCCAAGGAAAGCCAGCCATGTGAGATCATGGTTTAAGGTGTGACCAATTAGCAAAGCCAGCGCCAAGCAGTGCACTGTTAGACTGAGAATGAATGAGTAAGAAGGGACAAAAATACACTGATTATAATTCAGTGATTATTTATTATTATGATTATTGCTTTTTTTAAACATCTTAAAATTACTTCTACAGTGACCACAGGAAAACAGTGCAGAAAAGACACCCTCTACACTAATTGTGTTAAGACTACATCATGTTAAATAATGTACCGTCTGTCTTGGGGGGCTAGCAGCGTCTCTGCTTGAAGAACAGCCAGCACAGTGATTCTGGCAGGGTCAGTATTTGGATAATGAATGTTGCGTAGCTTTCAGGGGAGGTCACATAAAGTCTTCGCATATAACTGTATGTGAAAACGCAAGAAGCAGCAGCAATTTATTGGCTCCAAATATAAGAAGCCACAAATAAGACAAAACATGCGCCTTCCCCCACACCCCAGCAGCTTATGGAAGAGTGTGGTTTACTTTTCCAAATATTAGTCAAACCACAGAGAGATTTACGTAGTCTGTTGCTCTCCATTGCCAGGGTGGCTGTGCTCCTGGATTACACAATATTTATGAAATATGAATATAAGTCACAAAAAGAGAGAGTTTTCTTTTGTAGACTGTATTTTTGCCTGAACGTTACATTTTTAGAAATGGAGAACTACAGAATGCAGGGCATGACTGGAAACTTTGCATAGCATCATGGAATACTGGATTGGAAACTATCATATGTTCAAATTCTCCATCTCACCTCTAATTTAAATCTGAAAAACTCGACAAATCTCATCTGAATGCCAAAGGGGTGAGTAGTGACTCTGTATAAAAGCTCTGGAAACTCACTCCCCCTTTTTAATGATTCCAACCTCTGGAATACAGGCAGCTGACATCATCTCAAAGTCCCTGAACCAAAACTGATGGGAAATTCCATCATGTCATGAAATCACAGCAATATTTAACTTGATTTTCTTTGACTTTTGGACATGACGAATCAGTATTTTATAGAATATCAGTTTCAAGCCCAGTGAACGCATGATTGCCACAAGAAAAACGACATTCATGCTCATCACAGAGACAGAGGAGGCTAAATGTTTTGCCTGCAAAATACTTCCCATGACCTCTACATATGGTCAAGGCAATTTCTCAGCAAAAAGACTGAAAGCAGGAAATGAGGAGAGTTCAAAGGTTGAAACGTCTGCAACAACTGTGACTTCAACAAGATGCACCGAGTGAAAGGAATGTTATTTGAAACTTGGTTATGCAGATACATTATTTTACAAAGGTGGAATTTTAACACATAGCCTACCTCAAACAATTTGGTCAGAAAATAGCGGGTTCCCTGTTACCAAAATGTTGTTGTCAGCTCCATGCAGTTAGCCACTCAAAAGGTGGAAGAACTTTATTTTGGTGGCATTATTTGTGCACAATGAAAAAAGCAGACACTTTTCATTTCCAGGCCTTTGCTCTAATGTTTTCTACTTTTATTTCCCAAACAATAATGTTGGGACCATGCACATTTATTGGCTCAGTTAAAAAATGAATTACAACTAATATTTCTTAATTTCCAATAAAAAGGCTACTTGACACACATGGCCCTCATATGATTTACACTATACGATATGACAGCTGGTAATCCAAATGAGAGTGCTACATACCTCAGACCAGAGCTCCGTGGATGTGGCTGGGATCCATGATCATCCATGACTAAACTCATTGGTTTAACCAAATCCCTCGGACTGGTCGGACACAAACAAAAATCACAATTCATTTTTAGTAACCGTTTACATACTCAATCTTATAACTGCTATAGTCTAACCTCCTGCTTTCAAATGATGCAAACGGACAAATACTGAAATAGGGGCGAATCCCGCATGAGGTCATCAGTTTTTCAGTCATATGAAGCGTTTTTTCCCCTTCTTTTTAGGGCTAACCATTCAAAGTATTTACTAATGATGTCTCACCATGAATGTAGTTGGTTGTCGACGCAGTTGTCAACTTCCATCAGCCTTCACAAAGGTAAGGTTAGTTGAACTCGTCAGTTGCAGACTACAAACAAACTGGCTTTATTTGGATAAATGAACCATAATTCCGCTCTGAAGTTCCGTGTTTTGCGCCTTTTACGCACACCATTCCAGTGTGGTAAGATATTTATCTCCTCCTTTTAAACTTCTAAGTCTGACATATCTAAATCATTTTGCGCCTGACACCGTGAACAACTCTTGCCAACTTTTCCCTCTGCATCCAAGATACTGCATCGCAACATCGAGCTGTAAAAGTTGGGCGTCTCTCAGATCCAGTTTACCTTCCCTCCAGGATCCTGATCCTGACGTTTGACATAGCGGTATCCTCTCCACGTTTACATCTTGGCCGAGCACACACAAAGCAACAACCCTTAACAACCAATCATTAGTTTGAGATAAGCAGAATCATAAAAACATCGGAGTTGTTGTTCGTACTTCCTTTTAATAAATGCTTTATTTGTCTACAGTGACATCGTGTGGCTGGATATGGAAACGACAAATTCCTCTTCTGGGTGATGCAAACAATCCAGAATAATAATTATCAACATTTACTACTAATCCCAAAAGGAAAAACAACAAATTAAACATACATACAATATATGGCCAAAAATGACCTCAGCATTATACCATGTGATTGTAGAACATCGCAGTCCAAAATCATTGCCATTAATATGCTGCTTTAACAGCTTCTCCTTTTTTCAAGAGATTTTCAGAATAATTTGGAACCTGGCTGCAGCAGTTAGCTCCCATTTAGCAACAAGAGCATTAGAGATGTTTGGTGATAAGGCCTGGTTCACAGTCAATATTCCAGTTAATCTCAAAGGCGTTAATAGCGTTGAGGTCAGAGGTCAGGGTCCGTGCAGGCCAGTCAAGTTCTTTGACTCCAAACCCAATAAAAACATTGTGATATTGAAAGAGGATACTTCCCCAAAGTGTTGCCACAAAGTTGAAAGCACACAAATGAATTTTCTGAAATATCATTTCATGGTGTAGCATTAAGATTTAGCATAACTGGATCTAAGGAAACTTTAGCCTAAGCCATAGAAAAGCCGCATAGTAAGTGCATAAAACATACATTTTTGCCATATAGTGTTGTTAGTTTAAGACAATTAAATATTTGGTGAATGTTAATTTCATACAGGTGGCACAGTGCCCGAGACATTAGCATCCGCACAGTAGAACATCTCCACACCGTGCGAACAGTCTTGAGGGTAGAGGCCAGTCATGGTCAAGCCGGTGATTATTACAAACACGGCAATTAATATCAAGATGGTGGGTATCAAGTTTTCACCTTCGAACCAGCGGCCAGTGGAGAGTTTGAGGAAGCATGCAGACGGCATGATGAAGATCAGAGGTGTGGCGCTCAGAACACCCTGGATGGCAGAAGAGACCATCATCAAGGTAGGTAAGTATACATAGGTACAGATTGGCTGAGTTGAGTTGACTTACATTCAGCTCCAAAACAACTCCCAGACACTCAAAGGCCAAAGACACTGATGCGCAAACTGCAACTATGAGCAAAGTTATGGCCGCATGTTCAGCTTTTGACAGATCCCTACTGAAAATGACATTGGATAAGACCTGAGAAGATAAACAGAAACATGACAATAAAATAGTCCTCCTGCAAACATATGTGTATGCCTTTTCTGCAAATGGAAAAAGCAATTCAAATTAGCATCATGTTCTCAAGTTAAGAGAGGGTAACACACACACACACACACACCCAACACACTGTTACCCACAGAGCAGTTCTGCTGTAGCAATTAGGTGCCAAACTTTCTTTTTGTTCATTTTGTTACAAAGCCACGTCTATAGCTCACAACTTCAGAATACCACTTTCTCTCACATATGTAAACATTTAACTGTTCCTGACTAACTGATTCTTAGGTTGGCGTATGAGAAAGTATCACTTACCTCTCGTGTAACAAAACACTCTAGTGGAAATGTGGTTATTATGCTGAGGCCAAAACAGAAGCGACCAAACGTTGCCAGGTTATCATTTCTGCAGTAGTTCTCAAATATGTCTCCTAAAAGTGGAAATACGAGATCATAAGAAATATTTGTGATATTTAAAAGAAATTACAGGCATGTAGTTCAACACCTCTCATATTGATACCTTGTGTGTAGCCAGTGAAGGTGGTATAGCCAGCAACAGCAAAGGCAGCACTAATTATTAGCGCAGAGCCTACAGACACGTGGGTGACCCGAGACCAGTTAGCTAGCGTGGGCTGCTCCAGAGAACCATAGATAAGAAAGCTGTTGTGGTGGCATATAAAGGCTAAAGAGACACACAGAGGCAGAATAGGCAAGATTAACATACAGAATACAATCAGTGAGAAATATTGCTCCTTGAATATATGTCTAATTTGAAGTTTTCTTGCTAACCTTGTATGAACCAAGAAGGTCTCTTTCCTTACTGCAGAATGGATTTAATGGTAAGCATATTCAGCCCCTTTAAGACTAAAAACTATACCCGTCTTAGTTCAAACTACACAGCATTATATTTTCCTAAGAGCATGCACGTCCCCATCCAAATAGCCTCCTTTGTAGCAGTAGTAGCTATTATCATTAACGCGCTTGATTCAAACCATGATTTTCACCATCTGGTGGACTCGAGAAGACCCAGACCTCTACTCACAGGCTGCACTGGAAAGCAGAGTCTCACTCAGAAGGTGATGATAACAGACACTCTTTGAGATGTTGTATAGTGATTTTCTAACTTAATTAACAGTGTCAGTCTTCTTATATTTTAGCTGGATTTCGTGTGTTATCCTGAATAGGCAACATTGTGATTTGAAGCCATGGGCTTCGGCTCTTTGATGCGATCAATTTAATGACATTAAATTAAAGCTGCATTAGTCAGTTTCTGCCTACCAAGCGGCTGACAGAAACAGCCCTGACATTTCGTCATTAAAATTAAGTCATGGCTAACATATTAGCAAACAATGGTCTACTTAACAATCTAGCAGAAATACAGAAACATATCATCCTATTGGAACCTGTTTTTGTTCAAAAGTATTTTAGCTCCGTTTTAGTCTTCACTAACTGTTGAGAAAAAATATCTTAAAGGTTCAGTGTGTAAGATTTAGTGGACTCCTTGTATAATCACCTGAAATAAGAATAAAGAAGAATAAGAAAAATGAGCCCTTTTATTTACAAAGGGAGCAGGTCCCTTTCCACAGAGTGCGCCATGTTGCACCGCCATGTTTCGACAGTAGCCTAGAATGGACAAACCAAACCCTAGCTCTAGAGAGCCACCGCTTCATCTTCAAGCTTGGAAGGGGAGCGTGAGGCAGGCAGTAGTCAAATGGTTGCACCACCAATTTCACTGCTTGATGCCACTCAATCCTACACACATCTGCTGTAAGCTTGCCAGATGTTTTACTTTCTTCACCCGGTAACTTGTCAGTCCTTTGGTGCTGGGCGTGTAGCATACATTGATTTGATCAGAGCCTGCTATTTTTGTCTGCAGTTGTACTTTTTTGTCTACCAACATCATACTGCAAAATATATTCTAGGCATCTCCATCATCAGCATCATGCAGACAAACTCACCAAAAGACATTACACCAACTGCCTGAATAGCATTCCACTTTGCAAATGCCCATGAATTCTCTGTGGGGAGGCTAGAGAGTGATATTCATATTCAGTCATCAAAGGACAAAGATACACATGATTATGTTTGTATAATAGCATTTTAGTGGGTAGTTATTAAAAAAAAGAACCCCATGGTTCATACACAGGAACATTTAAACGAAAATCACCATGGATTAGCAAATTGCAGAATATTCATTCATACATTTGGGGTCCAAAGGTAGCTGCTCTGATGATTACAATGATGAGGATGATAAGTGTCAGCACCATTGACAGGAAGGACACCTGGTAACACACATGGATGTTTTACAGGCAGCTTTAACATCACTAAATGACACTGTTGACTGTGTAATAATTAGACTTACCTTCCCAAGTTTCTCTATGTTTCGATAAAGTGAGAGAGGCAGCGTGAATGCAACAGTTGATAGCAAGATCACAAAGTGACGCTCTGCAAGTAAGTGATCTGGACCAACTGCAAACACAAATGGAAACATATACATTAATCTTTTGACACATTCACATGTTGTAGATACACTGTGTTTTAATTTAGGAACTTAGCATACCTCCTGGTATTCTCTGAAATACTTTGGTCAGTGTGTCACCAGTGGTGATGTTGTAGCTAATCATAGCTGAGAAAGAAAACAAAGAAGAAGCATCATTCTATTATTTATATTAATCTGCTGTATTATTTTGACCAAAATCTAAAGGAATGTAACAGAAATTGCAAAAAGAGAATAGAATAAATAAAATTGTTTTTTTTAGATGATTAGGCTACACATAAATTACATATAAAATGCTATATACTGTGATATAATATTCAACTTTAGATTGAACTGCTTGCATACTTTAAATGACTCACCAATAAAAGGATAAAAGAACTGCAGTGCAGATAAAATTAGAAATCCAGGGAAACCAAACGTGCTTTGCACCAGTGACTGATAACTGTTTGTCCCTGATAGGTTGCCTCCTTTGATTAGTAAGATGATTGAGTAGTCTGCCATGACATGTAAACATAATGTTATTCATTTGTTCATTTGATAAATTCACGTCCATTTCCACAATGACATTTTCAATATGCCCACCTGTGATGAATGCAACAACTATCAAAAGCAGAAGACCAAAGGGGAGCCCTGCCTGGTTCAATGCATACGGTAAACCTGGTCAAAACAAATGATGTTAATATGAAAGAGTTAAAGGGGAGAATGGGTGCAACAGGCGCTAGTCATATGATGCAGAGGGTTTACCACTGCACAGCATGAAAGCTTCTCCTTGTTGCACCAAAACTTTGCAAACGCAACTTATTATTGAACTGAATCATCTTAAGAGTTTAATAGGCTATGATTTGCCATTGATATAATCGGTGGCACATGATTTGATTATTAGGTTTTGTAAGACATTATGATGTAGGCTTCTTAAATATTGAAGTATTTACCAATAATTCCAGATCCTATAATGGAATTGATAAAATTAAAAGACGCCGATATCATTGAACCTTTTGGCTCTCCCGCAGGTTCTAGTAGAGGGATTATTGTGCTGCTTTCTTCATTGTAAAGCTGGAAAATAAGAACACAAAGCAGTGATAAAAACAACAGAAAACTATCGGTCTGTTTTTCATTTCCACCAACAATAGCATAATTTTAGACCTACCCGCTGAGCCATCTTTAGCACCCGTGGTCGCTGATTTGATTCCTCTTCAGCGTTTCACTCACATATCTGCGGTATGACTGCATTAGACGAAATTTGTGCACTAACTGTCAATTTTCTGCACTATAGTCTCTCAACAGCGCCCCTGGTGGATCACAGACCTAGACAGGGGGCTTTGACCGGAGCCCACCGCAGATGAGCCCCGCCCCCTTACATCCGAAATCCATTTTTGACCTGAAACATCCTAAGATGTGGCATTGTGATCTTGCGGTAGCCCTTAAGTGAAACAATTACCAGTACAGCAAACAGGTGTGCTGTTACATACAATGTCCAAGTTTATATAGTGGCATCACTGGGCTCAGCATTATAAAAGCTGTGGGTACATTTTTATTTTAACCAAGAATCGTTTTCTCTGGATAATCATAATATTATTTTATGCTATGTCAAGTGGATTTCTACAGGACGTTTTCAGTTTTGCTGCTTAAGTGTAATAGGTTCTAATAATATGCATGGAACTTATAATATAACTTGAGTAATTAGAAAATAATGCAACAGACAGTAGGCCTGATAATGGAAATACAATGTATTGTACTACTACTATGTTCGGCACTGCAGTGCAAAGATAAGTCTATTTTTTGGTATGGACGGGAAATACACTTCAGTTTTGTGAACTATGAATTCAATGTAGCTATTATTGCTTCAATGGGGTTAACATCCCTTAAATTAATTTAAAGCATTGTCTCACCCAAATGACTACATAAAGAAATAATTTTAATTCAGTTCAATTCAAAATGTTCTCCTTGCTGGTATGTGGCCACTTAGTTAGATTCAGCAGTATGATGGACATGAATGGAATTAAGTGAGTTTATGGTACAGCATTTCTTATTAAATACATTTAGAAAATTCAACAACAGCATCTCTTTTCAGAAGGATGTCAACAGCATTCTACTTTCTACCAACAAAGAAATTGCCCTTATGAAATCTGTCAACAGTTATGAGAAACAGGTTGAACTTTGAAACTTGTTGCCAAAATATGTGTTGACACATGCATGGAAATTAGGAATTAAAGGATTTTGAGATTACTGTAAAATCTGTTAAAAAGACGCCTCTGTTCAGGGACAAAAATGATTAAAGAGTAAGGAAGGAATTGAAGGTATACTGTAGCCTACAGTAAGAAAACAGAGAACTGTTTCTCACATCATGCAATTTTACACATTTAGGTCAGGTTCCTTCTGATTTAAAATCAAATCATGTTCACATGGTAGAGAGGATGTTTAGAGGCCATGAGAGGCAAGTGAGAACACATTTCTGGTTATCGATTTCCTAAATCTGATCTAAATAGCTTGCAATTTATGCGATTTTGACTTAAGAACAGTTGAGCAAAAGTTTAACAAAACTAAACATTTTTCCATCTGTGAAACAGGTGGAGAAAACGTTTCGGCAGGTGATTATGTGTGTTCTGTCCTTTGTGTCCACTACCCCATGTTCTAAATAAGACTAAAAACATTCATATGTCCTTCTAGGGAGTTTGGATTTCTCCATGCACTCTAAACACAAGTTACGTAAGTGTGTTAGTAGGTCGCATAACATTGCTATCATGTCTTACTTTTGGCAAGAAATGTATTTTAATCTGTCTCAGTCTGAAGTGGTGTACTTCAGCCTCTTGTGGCCAAAATGAGTATTACAACAATAAACAACTGATCCTGACCAAACAACCCCACACCATTTTTATATACAGTCTATGCATTTACCTCACCTGTTTTCATAAAAAGTAGTGACATAGAAAAATTTTCCTGGCAAAACCTTTTTCCCCACCTGTTCTTTAGTCATACACACAGGAGAGAAAACTATTTAGATCAGACTTGGAATATGTACTACCACATTATTATGTGAGAACATTTTCACACATATGATAGATACACACAGACATTTGTTAAGCATTAGCCTACATGAAAAGTCTAAACCTGATATGTTGATGTGAATTGTTTATTTTGTAAACCTCAGTCTGAACCACTGATAAATTTATTTTGAAGTAATTCTTTGCTTTAACTCCTCTATTTATAATTTCTTTGCAGTATTTAATGCATTGTTTACAATACACATGATGTTCATTAATGTACAGTATTTGTGAACAATCATTCTTCTATGAGGACATATTTTGTATGTGATTATACTGCCATCATTCGTCAGGCTTTGAATAATTCATGAATTAACACTTAAAAAAACTATCATATATATTTATATGATAGTAGGTAAATAACATAATATTTTTGAGTACCAGACATTTATTTTATTAAAATAATTCGAACTTTATGTTAAAACTTTTAAAACTTTATCGCATTCTGTCGTAAAACACTATCACTTGTTCCTTTTTTAGGCTTTGGACAATAACATAGCAACCAAATGTCTAGTGCATTTATATGAAAAGACACACCGGCTGGATATAGGCAATATCCAGTGTGGTCTTTCCACTCTGAAAACTTTGTGATACTTTGCTCGATAATTCAAAGACCTTTTAACAATGCTGTCTGCATCCAGCAGGTGGCATTAGACTCCCAGAGAATGTCCTGGCTCACGGTCCTAACTTCATTTTGATTAGGCCTACTTCACTGATATGCAAACATCAAAAGCAGTTACAGATATAGGCGACGTATGCGATTTGCTTATGCTGCAGTCTGGTGTGTTTTCTCACTGACTGTAGGCAACTCAGGAGGTTGGTGTAGTGAGTGAATACTGACCCAGACGTTTGAAAAGCCTAACTAACTATAGGCTCGTGAAAACTCATCCCCACTGCTACCCCCTCCTCTTACACATAGGCTACACACACACACACACACACACACACACACACACACACACAAAGTTTTAGAACACACTCTGTTTCATAGTTGTGGTGGTAGCTTTTAGTTTGTGATACAGGCCAAACATCTGTATTCCCGATAATTACGCACTATGTCTACCACAAGATCATCTCAACAGCCATTCTGGCATCTCTACCCGTACTTGGTACCCAGAACATCCGGAAGCACCACAGTACTCTGACTCTACCGCACGGAGGGGCGGATGAAATCCACGCACTCTCTCTCTTTTTGCGTTTTCCTATCGCAATCGTGGAAATTACCAGTGTCAAAACATCTTAAACGGACGGACGGGTTTATTTTAGACCACGTTTTATACACACGGAAGCTTTTCCACGCCGTTTTGTTCATCTGTCCAGGATCGGAAACTGATGGTGAGTTAACAGAATCTGCTAAAGTTGTATCTGAGTGCTTTTTCTCAGAAGAAATGGTGCTTAAATTGACTAAAAAGTTCGTTCCTGAGGATAAAACGTGTAGTTTTGAGTTATTACAATCTATCTATCTATCTATCTATCTATCTATCTATCTATCTATCTATCTATCTATCTATCTATCTATCTATCTATCT
>JAPMOB010000931.1:0-17201 GCA_029875015.1 Lepomis gibbosus | reverse complement strand
TGTGTGTGTGTGTGTGTGTGTGTGTGTGTGTGTGTGTGTGTGTGTGTGTGTGTGTGTGTGTGTGTGTGTGTGTACATGTACATGCATCCATTGCTACCTGTTTGTTGTGGACCTGTCTGCCTCTCTGTACCTGCCCTTAAGCTCATTTATGCTGCAATAAATGATTGAACTGCAGCAGTAAGGCTATTTTGTTTGTGTTTGGGTCCAGTTTTAGTTGTCTGACATAACCCACTGTGACAGTGTTTCTGTTTATGCTCATTTATATAGTGTGTGTCTATGCACATTTTTTTTTCTCAGGGAGAGAGAGAGAAAGAAATGATAAGGAGGGCCTCATTTGCCCTTGTCCATTTGAACCACATCCTGCCCCAAAATCATCCCCCCATCCTCACATGAGTAATCGTACAATAGTACACCCCCTCTGTTATGTATACACACATTCATAGATTGGCAAGGCATGCTTGACTCATGACTCAACCCCAGACACTCGCCAATGCCACTGTGTAGGTCTAGTGGTGCCACAGCTCTCGGAGCGTCCTCGCTCTGTGCCTGCCATGTCACGAACCCACATAGAGGGTATATTGTTCAACAGGCTTGGGAAAGACCAGAGTTCAAGGACATTAATAGCTACAATGTGTAATTTCCCTCCTCCCGCCCTCCTGCTCCACATCCTCATTTGTTTTTAAGGAAATTTGGTTTTTGGAAATGGGGATATTTCATCTGGGAAAGTACCATTGACAAAACTTGATTGTACTACTGAGAAGATACTGTTGACTACTAAATTACTGAAATGCCAAGGTTTGTATTTCTGCAACTTCACCATTTGAAAATCCATCACTTAAATGTGAAATGAATAGGCCTGAAAGAATAACAGAAAACTCAGCTTATGAAGCCGCTTTAAAGTATATTTATGTAGCATGTTTCTCTTTGACATCATTTAGCATGCAGTAGTCAGACTGACAGACCGACAATCAAAGTTAAGCTTAAATAAACACACTTTTTTAGGACATTTAACTTTATAAATAATGTTCCTCACCTGGATTTGTTTTATATTTTTGTCAATTTGGCAAACCTCTAGCCTCAACATTTTAAGTTTGACAGAGAGATAACTTTTTTATGTGCTGAAGAAGAAACAGAAAAGAAACAAATTGCCCCCTCCCCCCAATGTGTTGGGTGTGATCTGACGTGCCACCAAGGAGCAAGAGATGATTAGCCTGAGCTTGTCTCCTATGTGCTAATTGCCAAACGCAGCATCACCCTCGCTGTGGTCTAATTAGTCTTAATAACACAACTGAACACCAATTAAAGTGACCAATTCAGGGCTTTGATTTAAAAAAAAAAACATGTTAAAAGATTGCTCTCTGCTCTGTGGTTAAAATACCAAAACTTCCTTAGTGGAAGAAAACACATCTGTTTTCTTACACTGTTACAAAGTTACCTTATATCAGAAGAATATAAATATTTGTGTGGATAATGCAAATGTAAACTATACTGTAAAGAATTAGAAAATCAATCACTTAAACTTTATTTGTATAGCACATGTTCCTACTGATCAAATGTGACTGACAACCTAATAATAGACAGCATGTGATACACATAAACACGGTGAAAGGAAAATTAAAAGCAAAATTACCTACAATCGAACACTCTAAAGTTTATGTTTAGCTAAGATATCAAAATCATCAATATTTCCAGCTATTTTCCAGATTCTTAGGCATGCTGAAATTTTAATTGGCCAAATAACATTTTCTTCAATGTATTTTGTAGTTTTCATGTTGAAACCATACCACTATTGTGAAAATCGGTGAAATTTGTTCAAGAGACATAGTAAGACATGAAAACACATGCAGATATCCTCATTTTCAGCCAGTGTATGCACAGATACCAGAAATACATGTATCTACATGTCTATAAGCCTTGAACTCTCTGATATAAAGACATAGACCAGTGGCCACTGTTTCATTAGAGGTGTCACAAACATGAATTTTAAATCAGAATTCTCCTTCACCACAGTCTTCAGGCTTTTACTACCCCCTTTTCTTTTTCTTTTTATGTAAAACACATTGTGAAAGGTCAGCAGAGAGAGGCAGAAGAGAAAAAGCGAGAGCATGAGAGAGTTGGGTGTGTGTTTCTGTGTATGTGTGCATGCATGTATGTATGTATGTATGTATGTATATATGTATATATATGCGTGCATGTGTGCGTGCATGTTTGCCTATGACTGGGTGTCATTCCTGTGTGTGAGCGTGTGTGTTTTCAACGTGGGAGAAGCTGTGTCTCGTATACACGCTGTGCTCATTGAGAAGTGGTGTCTTGCGCCGGAGGCCTGGGGGACAGGCGCCAAAGAAAGAGGTCACATCCATATTCATCGCATTGGACATGCACATGTAAACCACTTTTAATATGCCGTGACAGGGGAAAGTTTTGTTGAGGCGGAAGGAGATAGAGAGGGTGAGGGAAAGGCAGTGATGGTGACAAATATGGAATGAAGAGTTGTGAGAAATGTCCACATGTGTGTCTTCATTGGGGCCTGAGTGACTTTCTGGAGAATATGAATGACCTACAAATTGCAATTATCAGAGAAAGGCAATTCTTATAGTTGAAAGAAGAGAGAGCCAGCGAATCCCAAAATTTAAAATTTTAAAAATTTCATTACCGTTAATAGTAGTGAATGGTAACTTTTCTGGAGTTTTACTACAGTCATTCCGATGAAGTCAAGTGACTGACAACTACAGTAACAGATTAATAAGTATTTTTCACAACCTGACACAACCTGGCGACAATCTGAGCTAAAGCATATCATATAGCTGGTTAGAAGTCTTGCCCAGATGAACTGATGATCATTTTAGGCAAGTCAAACATTTCCATACATAGTGTATGTGACATATGCAAAATTAGTCAATAAATATAAACATCAGTTAAAAATCACATTCAGTTGTCATGCTTCTTTTCTTCTTGGGAATTGAAGCTAGTTATAAAGTGAAGAGAATATGAAATGTGTGTAGAATATAAAATGTGAATGCGACTCCTTTTGTATTATTAAAGAAACCTGTATGTAATCTACCACCACACAGGTTTAATGCAAATACAATTATTGTAAAATACTTTATTGAAGTATCTAAAGTACAGAGATATCCAGCCAATTCCAGCAAGCACTAGAATGACTGGGAAATAAAAGAATGCTTGCTATAACAGAGCACTTTGAGGTCAATGAGGGCATATCATCTTCACATCATAACGGGGGGCCCAGGTAGCTAGTTATGACAATGTGGCATTATGTGGCAGTGTTTGAAGTCAGTGAGTGGCAGGCTCTCACTGTAACTGTCCGTCTCAAGCCCCTGCTTTGAAGTCAGCAATGAAATGAAAAGGAAGGGGGGGGGGGCATTTAATCAAATTAAGAGGTCAAAGCATCTGACAGACTTGGAGAAGGTGGGATGATTTCTGTGTGTGTGGTGTATCTACAGAGGGAAGGACTCTGAAGGAGGGCTATTAAGTGGTGGGATGACAGTTTAGATAGAATTGGAAGAATAGGATCTCTTTGCAGGACACTTAACCTCCTGATACCCTGTCGGATGACCCTTTTGACAATGGCACCACTTACTGTCTCGCTGTCATAAAGCGCTGTGTTCCTTACCTGTATGGGCCTATATTGGACCATCCCTGGAGTGGGAAAGGGTCACGGTGGGGGTCGGACTCAAGGGATGGGGTTTTCTAGTAACTCTACTCCCGACTTTTCAGACAACACTAGGGTCCCCTGGGCATCTCCACCCTCTATGGGCCTTAATTCTAACAAAGGTCTAGTGGTGACAGGAGCTTCCCTAAGCGGACAAATTATGCTATCGGTTTCCCCACTCTTGTTGGAAAAGGAGAATGTCTGGGTTGCCTTAAACTGGAAGAGAGCTTCTCCATCTGGAAATGTGTTTGGAGTCAATCAAATCAAAGCTGACCTGCATTTGCGACGACATTTGTTCGCTCATAAGTATTTAGATCAACTTTGATCCATTGTGCTAAAAGGACACGTTTTAATCCAAGTGCATAATACCCGTACCATTGGCATTGTTTTGTGGGGTGGGGGTGGGTGGGTGCGGGGGATGTTGGGGGTGTGGGGGGATCTGGAAGACAGGTTTATCCTGTCCAGCAGAGCAGTGTGCAGTGAATCTTTCTGGACTCTAACCTGCAGCTTGCCTTGAACAGTAGGGAATCCTCCTCAATCACTATAAGGAGGTCCTCTCAGCCCCACTCATATTTTAACCACCAGCCCCTCACCATGGGGCGCTGTGTAACGGCCCGTCAGTGGCTGTAACCTAAGTGCCAAAATTGCTTTTTGACGATGTACCTGGTGTTGTTTTAAGAGTCCCCGTCTGTCGTGCCCAGCCCCCACCCACAAAAAATATGATTTAATCATTTTTCTCACTTACTCTTCCCAGCATGGGAGCAAAGAGAGGAAAAGTGAGAGGGGCTGGGGGAAGGCAGAGAAAAGCATTCCAAAGTGGTGAAGAAGGGGAGACATTACAGCAGTTATTTCCGTAGCGAAGAGCAGAAAACCTCTTCGTAGTTCTTAATAGGATCTGGTCACCGAAGCTGAAGCCAAGCTACTCCTCGAGTCCTCTGGGTGAAAATCTGAGCAGGCTTTTAATCAAGAAGCAGCGGACGTTATACAAACAAGAGCCTGTGCTGATGTCATTCTGAAAAATCTCCTTAAAAGTCAGACCACTACTCCATTATTTACATTGAGTTTTTTTCTGCAGTGTAAATTACAGATCATATCTTATACAAAGTAACTTACCAATCTGAATTTACACATTTGTGCCACTTAAAGTTTTCCCAAACTGGACACAAATTTACTTTAATTGTACTGGATTATAATACAGCATGACTGCAAAATATCACACTAAGGACTTACAGCTCCACCACAAATCTAACCACAGTGTAGATACAATACAGTGTAAATTCTTCTTGGAACCATTGCTGAAAGTCATGTTTTTTTTAGGCATAACGTCAGGTGTTTCATTAAACAATGATACCGAACAAGTGCTAATGATGAACAATTCAAAAATAATAAATTGAAAAACAATCAAAATTAACTGAAACAGAAGAAGGTAGGAGGAATACAACTGGGCAAGGAACAGCCAAACTCAGCTACCAAGGTGAGGTTGCTGAACACAGTTAACTGTTAAAAGTCAAACACCATGGCAAGAAAGAGCGCAGCGACAAGTCACAAGGTTGTTATACTGCATCAGCAAGGTCTCTCCCAGGTAGAAATGCTGTGCTGACCAAGCTCTTTTGAAGAAGCACAAAGAAATTCTGCAGCAGGTGAAAGACACATTTGCAATCAGAAGATGTCCAGATGTCATCTGCTCAAAACTGGCAGAAAACAGTGGGACCCTGGAACACTGACCTACTGTCCAGAGAAGTCTGGTCGGAAGTGGCCATCATGAAGACTTGCAGCCACACTTCCGACATGGAAACGAGGCCAAGCAACTCAACTATGCAACAGGTGCTCTGGATTGATATATTGAAATATGTCTGAAATATAATAATCTGAAATATTTGGCTGTAGCAGAAGGTTTGTTTGCTGAAGGACTGGAGAAAGATACAAGAGTAAGTGTCTGCAAGGCGACAATGAAGCATGGTGAAGTGTTCTTGCAAGTTTCGGGCTGCATTTCTGCAATTGGTCAGAAGTAACCGTCTTCTCAATGCTGAGAAGTACAGGCAGATACATATCCATCATGCAATACCATCAGGGAGGCATCTGATCGGCCCCATTTTGTATGGTCCCCACAGAGCCCTGATCTCAACATCATTGAGTCTGTTTAGGATTACATGAAAAGAGAGAAGAAACTGAAGCTGGCTAAATCCACAAAAGAACTGTAGATAGATATTTATATTTGGTCCAACCTACCTGCAGAGTTCCTTCCAAAACTATGTGGAAGTGTACCTAGAGAAATTGATGCTGTTTTGGCAAAGGGTAGTCACACCAAATACAGTAATACTTTTATTTAGATTTGTCTTCACTTTCCATTGTGTTAATTAATGAATGTCTTCTATTAACATGTCTATTTTTAAAGCATTCTTACTTCACACCTTTTTCCCAGAAATATGTCATTTTTCTGGTTTGCTTGATGTTTCACTTCATCCACTATTACCTGACAACAACATTAATTCTGTTCATGGTGGGAAGATGTTTTGTTTATAACATTTGGATTTTGAAACAAAGTGCTTAATTAAGAAAATAGTTTTTGCAGAGCTGAGAAGGAGTGGGGTAGACTAGAGCAGATGACAGTAATCTGTTAAAATATGAATGAGTCAGACTAAGCCCTACTTCAGTGAACAACCAACCACTCATATGTTTTAAAACCTCAAGTAACCTCAGACTGTTTAAAAGTTGGAATAGCAGCTGTGCTTGCCAATACCCATATCTCTCATCTCTCTGTACGTTTATTCCCATCCTACTCTCCTCCTTAGGAACACATTGTTCTCATAACCTGCCGGCATCAGTGGTTGACACCCACTTTAAAGCTCTGAAGCACTGTGTACATATGACCACAAGTGGTGTTACTGTTACCAGGGATCACCTTACCCACTGCCATCAGTTATATATCTGACAGAAATCCAGTGTGGGTTAATGGGGGGATGCTGTGGCGTATTCATCATCCTCACAATTGTCTGCTGAGTCTTGATATATGGTTTCTGTCGCACAAGTTTGATAAGTTGCCTAGAAAGCAAACATGCTTAAATTTTTGTAGATAGATGTAGAAATATTAAATTTGTACCCTCATTGTCTAACTTTGTTGTACTCCGCTAGAGGTTTAATTAAATGTATGTTAATCAGTTTTTGGTTGTCAGGAGGGGAAAAGCATAAAAAACTGTTTGTGTGACAGATTCGTCCATCTGCAGTTTGTGGAAGTTTTGGGAAGTCAGTTTGAGTGAATGGTCTGTTTCTTCTTCTTCTTCTGTATTTTCACATCATCTACTTTCTTATTTCACTGTCCATTTCCTCCTCTAACTCCAATTGCATGTGCGTTTTCCACTGGCTCCTCCCATTCCTTCCATCCACAACTGAAGTGTCTGCTGAGGATCTTGTGTTTGTGCATACTTCCTGGTTGCACCATGTTTGAGGAGAGGGGGCAGGAATTGTGTGTGTTTTTGATGAAATGTGTTTTCATGAAGTTGGTATTTACATGGATACTTGTTCTAACCATAATCAACAAAAAAGGGCTGGAGACAATGTGTTAGCAAACAGTTGCCTAGTTACACATCAAGTGGACAAAGCACAACATTAACATTCATTGTCACTATAGTTGCTAAATACTTGACTGTGTCCACCAGCAAGCTGCTAACTTTGTGTGTCTGCCTTGGGTGCTGGCCAGGTAGCGTACATAATATGTTTGTCAGAACATTATTCTTGAAACTGCTTCCGACATTTGACTCAACAGTGAAACAAGCCTTTATAGCAACAGAGTTGGGTCATTATATTTGTATAATCGTAGCAAGCTTTTAAATGTCATTATCAAAATTTTTGATTATTGCAAATTTAAGTTTTGCAACTCTGTGCCTTAGGTAAAGTGTACCGTACCTCGAACTCTCCTGTCTGTAACGATGATATATGAACAACAAGTAAAGGTCAACACATAATAAACAGTACTGTCTTTACATTAGTTTGCCTGACATTATCAAGAAGAGAGAATTGTATTTTTCATTGATCTCCGACAATAGGTCACAGAGTGAAAGTTGAGTGATACTCAACAGGCTCTGTTCTGTCTGAGGTGAACTGTTGCCAGTTAGTCATTCACATCAGCGGCTGTTCAGGGACTGAGACCTGATATTGCCAGTGCTTGCTTCTTGGAGACCTCATTTGGATGGAACACCACCCCTCTCACTCTCTTCTCACTGTAGAGACATGTATCCTCAGCACTTTTGTCGGTCATCGCAAGAAAAAGAAAAAAAAGCATTGATGCCAGCCTCTTTTCAGCACGCCCTTGCCCTTTCACACTGCACAGCTCCTCCTTTCACCCCTTTAGTGCATACCCAACCCGTGATAATAATGACGAACATCATTTATGCAAATGTAATTAGGCAGAGAAACATGATAGTGGAGCGCAGGGCGGCAATGGAAATTTATCACTGAACACTCAGGCTCTAAACATTCAATTAAAATATTGAATTTCACCGGATTTAATCTAAACGTAATAAATTAAGCAGTGGAAGAAGGGTTTGCAGTAGAGAAGGCTGACATTTGGCTGTCAGTATCACACCTGGAGTTGGTCATTGATTCCACTACAAGACTCCAATATGCAGACTAGTAAATAGAGTACAACGAGAAAAAGTGATGCTCGGCCCTCACATCTGTCTCTGGGTCAGTGTTTTGTCTATAGCATTCTTGTCGAGGTAAAACTTTGTCTGCATGACAAAGTAATGTTAGTAAAGTGCTCCTGTGCTAACATAAAAGCAATCTCATCATTCTTAGCATAGAAGGCCTTCCATGTTTGAACCATGTGAACTCTCCTGATAGTGTTACAGTAATTCAGACAGTAATACTAAAACAACTAACCAGCCTGTGTGCTATGCAGGCTGACAGTGACTGTAACTGTGTGTAATTGTCAAGCGAGTTTCAAGTGAAATTTCCAAATGTCGCAAAAAGAAAAAATAACAACATGTGAATTAGGCACATTTCCATCAGCTGGTTTGGAGCAAATACGCAAAGTGAAGTTACGTCAGAAGTTGACATTATGCATGGCTGTAATAAATAAAAATTGCGAAATTGAAAGCGTTCTTTTCGAATTTTGCCGGTTCCATCAACCTTTTCTAATATGATACTTCAAAATGTGCTTAAAAAAACGTTGATGGAAACACAACTTGTATCAGCTGCCCACAGCATCTGGAAACGAGGTTGAGATAAGAATGGTAAGAGTGAACTAAAACCGTAATGCTGTGGTCCACAAAACCAAAACAATGAGTTAAAAGATTAAAAACATTTCCATAGAGCTGAGAGGAAATGCTGAGTCAGGTGGTAATTCTTTGTGGGTTTCTTACTACGACTGACACTATTCACATTACAATTATTTGATCCATTGTTGATAAAAAATATTGATCAGTGCAGCTATAAGTTTAACTAAAGTCAGCCACATTTTTGTACAGCTGACTTTGGTCTCTTTGCACTGCACTTACCATGATAGCAACAGCTGTTTGGTAAATTAAGTTAAACCCGCACTGAAAGGGCTTGACAATGGTCATATGTCGCAGTGAATATGTCGTTTCACCTAATTGCTTTCATCTAATTGGCTTTTTCTTGGTAGAGTCGGTAGACAGTAAGAAAGAGAGATGTGTTGCTTCTGGATGTGTTTCCAAGGTGATAAAACTTTCACTCTGAAGGTGACGAGAGGTTGGTAAACTGTCAGAGTTGCTCACACTGCTTTGTGTAAGTTCATATCTACATTTAGACACACACAGTAATTTGTACCAGAATTAAATGAGAAATATTTGAAAAATATAACTACTGTACTTTGCCACAGTATTTGCTGGTTGAACAGCTTCATACCTGCATAAACACAAAAATATATTTACGTTTATAGACAAACAATATCGGGTGAGGTGAACTCTAACCAGCTGGATACCCTCACATCTCTGTCTCTGCTTAATGTAGCGTGAGTGCTTCTTGAGAGCTGATCCTCACTCAAGACTCAAGCTGCAATGTCAGCCTCTGCTCATACAAACAAACTTACAAGCTATGTGAATACAGATCCAAAGAATTGCTGCACTCTTGAGAGCTGCACTCTCAGTGCTTGCTGTGAGACGTCAGAGTTTGCATCTTGCAATGTGTTCTGCTCCGTTCGTGTTTACATGCGGAGGACATGGCCGCCTGCCTGCCTTGGCTTCATGGTAATAAGCTGCCATTGTCCCAGTTCTCTTAATATCACATTAGAATTTCATCTCAAGGGGGGGATTGACTGCGAGTGTGAGAACTTTATATGTTTAATGAATAAGACAGGGGGAAATAGTCACTTAATCGTTGCATTAATGCTCTTTTTTGTCCCCCTTCCCTCTGTACATATTGTGCATAATATCAAACATGACCTGATTCTTCCTCCATTTCCATAACGCCCCTCTGGATCTTGGTGGTATTTTGTCTCATTTTGTGCTGCATTTGAAAGCAGATGACAATGTTAAATGAGGTCTGTCTATGAATCTTTGCTACAGAAAACTAGGGATACAATACAGAGATGTCCTTCAAAGATTCTTTTAACGCAGATTTCATAGCATGCCACTCTAAAAGGCATAATGTAAATGCATTTTGAATATTTTCCACAAATATAACGGGTTGATTTTCATCCAAAAATCATGTTTTTATGCACACCTAGTCTAAATGTGTATTTTTCTACTATAATGTTTAATATCATGACAATAATGATAATTATACCCATGCCAGCTTTTTATTGGTTGTCTAAATACTCTATATGACCGCATAAATGGACATTATTTTTTACATTTATTTTATTTTACATTTACACCTGGCTGCAGTGATTTGCTCCCATTTACCCATAAGAGCATTAGTGAGGTAAGCCACTGATGTTGGATGATGAGGCCCGGCTCAAAGTCGGCGTTCCAGTTCATCCCAAAGACGTTGTATGGCGTTGAAGTCAGGGCTTTGTGTTGGCTAGTCAACTTCTTCCACACCAAGATATGAACGCTTTTTCTTTATGGACTTTGTGTACACTGGGCTTAAACATGTTGAAATTAGAAAGGGCTCTGTTGTTAAAAAGTTGGAAGCAGGCAGTTTGTCTAAAATATCATGGTGTTCTGCAGTGTTAAGATTCCCCTTAATTGGAAGTAAGGGGCAATAAGCAAAAAAAGTAAAAATATGTGAACAGGGTGTCCACATACTTATGGCCGTATAGTGTAAGTAAAGTATATCAACAAACTCTTAAACCATATTAAGATTCATGTAACCTTGTCATGCTAGCAAGCATTAACAAAGACTAGACGTGTTGTTAGCAATGTATCTGGATATCTGCTGTGTGTACTATGAGCACTTGAACCAGTAGTCTTCCATTATTAACTTTAATTTGGACCCTGCTGTGTCTTAGGTCTCCCATCCGACACCAAACACCAGCTCTACAGCCACCGATAGCCTGCCATGATTTATTTATCTCTAATTAGCTACTTTTCATTCAAAATCATGAAACTATAGACTGGAATAGACATAACTCATTCCTGCATCTAGGCCAGTGTTCAGTCTGGGATACTGGGGTTGATCCTCCTCTCTGTATTTGATAGTGCCACAATCCATTATTTACTAAAGATCAAGTTTTAAAGCAGGGTTGGTGTGCAGTTTAGTGGGCCAAGACAAAGATTTCCTGATAAGAGATTTTTTCATGCTCTCTTTCAACTAGTCTGCCAATTGGATTTAAGGAGTTTGATCCATGCACCACAGAAGCAATGTATTTTTTTTCTTACTTCTCATTAGGTGGGCTCATAGGTGTTATTTACACTGGGGACGCTGGGGACATGTCCCCACCACTTTTTGAAAGCATTTGCTAAAAGTTGTCTGGAAATTAGCTTGCAACAAAAATGTTAAATAAATAGCGATTCTAAGAGAAAGGTTTACTTGCACAATAGGAAAACATGAAATGCAATGTAAATATAGAAGAAACAGGTCTGCCTTGTCCAAAAAAAGTTACTTAGGCTAAAAAAACAAGCTGCTGATTACTGCATTCTGTTTGATAATAATTTTATATTCTGATTTGTCACTGGCCACATGAATGTTGTTGTTGTATATAAACAAAGACATTTCCACCATAAATTGGTGCAGAAAATACCCCTAGAATTAAGAAGTTTAATGCCCAAAATCTTCTGGGGACCCCCAGATCCTATAATTGAATAGCCTATTTCATCAATGAATATTTCTTCTAAATAGCATTGGAGTATCTTGTTGTCTTGTTCTTGTGACTCAAATATTGTACTTATCATTTCTCATTGACTAAGTGTTTCGTCTCACCCCTAATCTGAGCCTTTAACTGTCCCCCACCACTTTTCGACTTTCGTGACGCCCTTGGGTGGGCTCCTAAATAGATATTTATTTGGTATTTCTGACAAAAAGCCAGTATTCCCTTCCTTGTATGTAGCATGATACTTTTTACAATGTGGTTTTTCCTTCCTAAACAGGACACAGGATTGGTTATTATAATATTTTCAGTTTGGTACATAGAACTACTCCCAAAATGTGATTGTATCTGACAGCCGCTCTTCATGTAAGATCTACTTCCAGGAACAAACAAAATGTTGTTACATTCTTTGGAATTGTCTTACAATATGTAATAACATTTTGGACCCTTATTTATTTTCAGTATGTACTGCTCTCTTTCTCGTTTCTTGCTTACCAGTGCACTCACCTTTTTGCTCTTTTTGCTGTATATTTGCTCTTGGCTTTGTTTATGTGTGATACTGAATACTTATTTATCCTTTCACTGACTCATACTTTTTTCCTCTCTTTGTTTGTAATCTGCATTTTCTTTGATCACCAAAAAAACACAAATAAACCAAGTTCAATCATTCGTTAACGGGAAAATGTTCACACAAAAAAAATCAATCATTAAAACAAAATATGACAAAAAAATTAAGTATGAAAGTCATTTGGAGAGACGATGGTTTGGATGTTGCAAGAAGCTGTTTCTGCATACAGTAAACCATGTGTAATAGCTTATCCTGCTAGAGAAATGAAATATTTTAATTGCCAAAATCTTGCACTGTCTAATACCCCTGCAGCTGTTTTCCAGGACCGGACTTTATGAGTCACTATATAAATATTTTATCTGCATCATAAATATAGCTCCAGTATATGATGTTAGTTTTGGTCAAGTGCTTATTTTGGATCATCAAGAGAGCCACAGAGACTGAATTGGTTTTGGCTCATCTATCTTTTTCACTTTTTACCTCTCAGTCTATGTTACTTTTCCTCAACGGTATGAGGCTGGTGCTGGAACCAATTTTTACTGGCAAAAAGGAAAGGAAACACTAATAGCAACAAATGTCAATTTAAAAAACTAAGATGTGTATTCAGTTCAAAACGTTGCCACATGAAATATGTACTTCTGGGCAACTTCTTTCTGTCTAGATATCCTCTTTGGACAATTATACCATTAATGCCATGTTCAGTTGTGCAAACCTTAGATGCATACTAAAGTCTCCCCTCTTGATTGTTGTTTTGTAAAATTCTAAATTTCCCAAAGTCTTTATTTTGGATCATTGAGGTTTAACTGATGATTCTCAATTTATCTTTTTTTATTTGCGATTTTGCAGTTTTGCAACTCTGTCTGATACTTTTCAGACTTTTCAGTGTGTGTTCAGTCTTTAAAGGATTCCTTTGCAGCTTTTCTCTACTTAATCCTAAAACATACATTAATTACCCGGGTCTCTCATAATAGATGTCCTAATGTTTTATTTACTTTACCAGACTTTAATCAGCTCCCTGATTTCCTCTGCTGTTACACAGCTTACCTTGAAACATATCCTGTGGATACCCTCTTCACTGCCTACTGTGCTCGCCAGCCGGCTGCCAACAGGCGAGCTGGAGGTGGCAGACAGTGTTGGGGAGGATGTGTTTGTGTGTATTTGGGCAAGTGTGTAGATTAAAGCATTCTGGATGGTGCCTTTGTACAATATTCATTTATACAAGCATGCCTTTGTGTATTTGCATGTGCAAGTGTTAATGTGTGTGACAGGTGCCGACTCCCATGTCAGGGGTGAGGTCACACCCTCCCTCCCGAGTCTAGGTGTCTGCAGAGGTTTGTATCAACTCAGTAAGTGATAGGGTGAACACCTTTTACCCCTCCACGCACACCCGTACCAAAAGGCGTACAAGCACCCAGCCCCCTGGATATCATTAGCCTTGACGCTAACAGCAGGCCCAAGACAACTTGGGAAAACGGGGAGTGTCATGCGCAATTCTTGAGCATGTTTTTAGCGATGCATACAAAAGTGAGTGTTGTGCATTTGCTGCTGGGATATCAGTAATGTCAAGGAGGTTTAAATGCCAACGGAGATGATTTACTGAGTGGAAAATTTGCGAAACAGAGTGATGTGTATGAGCTGCTTAGAACCAAATGTGTTGCCACTTCAATCAGCATAATCAACATCTGAAGGTGCAATCACACCTTTAGTGTGTTTTTGTGGGTCTGAGTGACTGCGTAGTAGAAAAGTTTTATTTTGCTTCACTCTGTGTAGTTATAGATGAACAAATCATTTAAACAAAAGTGATATAAACTCAATATTATCCTTTTGTACAAAATGTTCATTCCCCAGAGATTTTGAGAACACCAAAAAGAGAAAACTGTAGTGTACCTTTGCTTAACAGACAGTAAAAAATCACACTCAATGAGCAAAGTGCTTTGGTATCAAGGGCCGAACCCAATGCAAACAAGAAGGAAAGATCCAGGTTGCTCTCATTCTGTCGACTTACCGTGTCAGGCCTTTACACCAGTTAAGAAAACATGAAGAAATGTGAACAACAGTTCAGACTGTAGCTTGCCTTTCCAAGTGTGAGGAGCTGATGGCTGTCAGATGGTTAAAGCCACCTCTATATAGCCATAAAGCCGAGTACAGCCGTTTATCATTATGTATCTCAGTTCAGCCATTTGGCTCAAATTGCACTATTTGCTTCTGCTCCAAAAGCTCCAAGGATGGTTGATGGTCTGAACGTCTGGTTCTCCTCATATTTGACCCCTTTTCTTTGCTGTCCCAAAAAGGTGCTACAATAATAGCTATGTATTTTTTACTCATCTGTTGTGATCTACTCTTACACATGTCCCAGTTGTAACACCTTCTCTCTTTTCTTAATATAAACTCAGCAGCAGCTTCACTGACCAGGTCACATGAGTAAAACACAGGATTTGGCGATGGCATTTAACGTGTGTGACAGAAATCACGTTCCATGCAGAGTATGACATATGATTTACACTAAAAGTTGTCAGAGAAGGAGGGTTCATTTTGAATGACTTACTGTTGAACTCCATGTGTATGGCTGCTGCATCATTCATGACCTAATATGGACATAAGGGGATGGCATTCAAACTGTCATGTCCAGTTCAAGTATGCCATATCCTGATTTACTGTAGGTCTCATTCAGTTTAAGCTTTTATACACACACCATTGATACCTTGGGACTGAGTAGCCCTGCTGCCATGAGTAAGCCACTTAACAAAAACACCCTGTCTGAAGATATGGTGGTCCACCAGTAAAGGTTTGCCGTACTTGACCACCAGTATATAAACTTTTCAATGCCACTATAACCTGTTCAATATTAGTCGAGCATACATTTATTATTCTCAGAACATGCAGGTCCCTTAAGTAAGATCTAACTGTCCTAGATCACAAAATGCTACTCTGTGTGTGTTTAGGTGGTGAATCACTATATGTGGCCTATAACCTTTGTTTTACAAACAAATCCTGTCCTATTTTGACATTTTCAAAAAACAATATCCTTGAACACCAGAAGTTCTCGTCATTAAGACTTCATTAAGGCCCCATCGACATAGAGACCTTTTGTTTCGTTGGCACCTGCGGTCCAGACTAAAACGGCGACCTAAACGGAAAAGTTTGAAAACACTGCCGACCCCGTTTTTCATTTTGAAAACTAGTGCGACAGGCCAGAACGGAGGACTTTAAAAACGATTACTCAGTCGCTCTCCTTTGGCTCTCTGATGCAGCCTTATAAGTCATGCCAAGTAGAGACAGGATGCAACTGACAGAGTTTTTGACTTGGTATTTTTATTGAAATATTTTGTAAAGTGCAAAGAACTCTTACAGTCTACTCTTGTACTGTGCAGGTCGCCATTTACTTTGCGATGACTCCCAGTCAGTTTTCTACTGCCGCAGTCACTTTTAACTCCCGTGTTACATTCAGTAACAGTCCCAGCTCAATATTGGTCTACGCAAAAAAAAAATCTGTTGTGTTTTTTTGTCTGTATTTTTTTATTCTTTTGCCAAGTCTTCGGTAACTACGGAACACACCATCTGCTTCAGGTTTACTTCAGGTTTACTTCATCTTTACGTGAACGGCCACTCGTGGTTTTTTCAGGTGTTTTAATATAGACGGAGATCAGTTCTGATATGCTGCTAAAACGCTGATGTGGACGGAGATCGTATTTGTTTTAAAACTAAACAAAATGGAGTATTGTGGATGGAGCCTAAGACGTCAATAAGACACATTCTGTAAATTAAAGGGCAATCAACAATCCTGTTTCTTCTCAACTCTCATGTTAAAATAGGAAGCAAACAACAAAACAGCATAACTTAACTTTGCCATTTATTACATCTTACTTTACATTTTAATAGGATTTGATTGGCTCTTTGTGCTTGCATACTCATGTGAAGTCAATTTCCCCATAAATGACATTGCTCCTGTTTAAATAGACCATTCTGATTCACTTACAATATTTACTTGGGTCATCTCAAACTGGGTTATTAAGCAATGTGGTTGTTACCCTAGAGACCTTTTTGGCACTGAGAGATTGCTTTCTCTTATTGCTTTTGGTAGATTTGAACAATTTTGCAAACTGCTTATGTTTCTTGTATGCTGTGCTTGCGGTGCTGAATGTCACTAAGTGGTCAAACAAAATACTCAAAACTGCTCTCACTTCCTTCAGACTGCAGAAAGGGACTAGTTGTTGCTATTATCAATAGTAAGTCTAGGGATTGGAATTTTGTTTATTTACATTTTTACTAATTGTTTTAATTTAAGTACTAAAGTAGAATCCTGAAACACTAAGCCTGTAATTTGGAAAGAGATCTCTTGTCATTCTGATGATGTCTGTCTCATTTTCAACCTCTGCATGTCTCATTTTGCTCGTGAGTTTAGCTCCTTGGACTTCTTAGTTCTCATAAAAAGTGTCATACTGTATATGGAAGAATCGGTCCGTATGTGACCATCCGTCTCTGTAACATCAGTTAGGAAAAGATTTCTCATCAGAAAACTGAGTACTGACAAATTAGTTTGACAGAACAGAGACTTTGGTCACCAGCAGACTTGTTTGATATTATTTTCTGTGAATGCCATGTCACATGTGCAAGCTTATATTTAACATTTAACTTTACATTTAATTCACATTGTTCATTTATCTTTAATTGATTTATCTGTAATTGCTATACTTATTACTACTTATTGGATATATTAAAAAAAAAAAGTCCCCCTCTCATGACCTGGTATGTGT
>JAPMOB010000744.1:0-21092 GCA_029875015.1 Lepomis gibbosus | reverse complement strand
GCTCGCTCATGAGTTCAAGCGAGCACGCGTACGAGCACACACCTGGTTGCAATCTTAAAACGACACCGCTAGTGGCCGCTGGAAACTACATAATGCCCCTTTAAGGTAAGTAATGTAATTAACTTAATTACAGCAATGCATTTTTGTATATTTTTGCTTTCTGTGCAGTCTGAAGGTAAAGAGTTTAGTACCGTTTAATATGAACTCTAAATATCTAACAAAACCAAAGGTAAAAAATTTCTCCATTTAAAAAGTGTGGAGTTGGATGCGGTTGTGTTTTCTTGTTTCGAGACACTTCTACTTTGTGAACTACATAATCTGACCTGACCTTTCATAATCAGCACGTTAGGCACCAAGCTAATTTGTTTCTACTTTGATAAAAATGTGAAACTCTGTAAGAAATCTTCTCCATACTCATTGTTTACAGTACTGACTGTCCTTAGTCTCAGCTGGCAACCATGTGAAATAACTGGTATCACTTGCTGGGAAGGAAGGAGGGAACTTTCTCGGAGGTAACGCATATGAAAATTTGATGAAAATGAAGATTTTCCGTGACAGTGACAACGCTTGCAAAATAGTCGCACCTTTTGGGGTGATCTTTAGAAATGATTTGTTTGTTATAAATAATTTAACTTCAAAGACTCTCAAAAGCCTTTGTCTATTTTCTCTTCATCTTTCCCAAGCTTTCTTTTGTAGGTCAAACTTGACTCCGTAGCCATTTAATACTGCTCATGGTGAGCAGACTTGTTTGCCCTGATCTTTGCCTAACAGGAAATGTGGAGGCATCCATAAAGAGTTGAAGCTTTAGCCAGTGACCTAAAAAAAACTCCTTTTCCAGCCCTTTGATTGATTCAAATCATCCAGGTTAATTTGATATGATTATTATTATGTTTTTATGATTTTTACACAATTTTGCTTGTCTTGAAATCACCACTACACCCTGACACCACATATTTCTGCAGATCCAGTCTGTAATTGTGTTGCCTTCAGGGGACAGAACCTGTTACTCGGCAGCTGGGATTGGGAAATAGACACAATGATTGCACTGAGGCCATGTTAGTCATCTGCACAAGAACTTTGCTTCACTGATACCTGGAAATCAGAGCCGATTTCAACATGAGTGCTGGGTCATGTCACATCACGCAGCCTTACAGTTATGTCTGGTAAATATAGCCTAGGTGGAGTTTCAAAGGAGCCGGAGGTGAGTGTGGGTTTGTACATGTGGACTGGACTACTGAACCACTGGATGGTATATAATTCCAAAATGTGTTATTTCCCTGAATATACAAACTGTGGCTGAAAGTCCTTGAGACCCGTGACCTTTCTCCCTTACTGCCTGCCTCCCACCCTCTCTCTCATTCTCTCTTTCTTTTTCACGGTGAGGGAGGCACTGGGCTGGAGAGCAGCTCTGTTGGCCTTGATTAAATTACAGTTACAAAGTGCACAGCAGCTGGCACCCAGGATGTGGGTGAGAAAATCAGGGACTCTCCAAGACTCCCTGGTGAGCGGAAAAGGGCGCAACTAGGAGAATAGATAACCAGCCTCTACAGGCACTGTCTTCTTCGATTTCACTTTCACATTTCAAGGACAAATGGGTGCGTGTTTGTTAAATATGCCACAAAGGCTACAGTAACAGGTGGTCATCCTACATGGTTTCACTGGGAGGAAATCAGAATGAAAGTGTTTTAAGGGAGATTTAACTATTTTATTTTGCTATGTTTATTCAGGTGGTATTATTTATCACATGCCTTTTTGTTCAATGTCATTTGTCTTGTTTGCACAACAAGCTAATCAAAAGAAGTTTCATAACAACTTTTACTGAAATGACAATAAAGTCAAGTCAAATTGTCAAACTAAAGCTATAAAACAATGAAATCTTAAAGTGGCACTCCGACATTACACATGAAGGTCAGTTTACTCATTATGAGGAGTGCTTAGCCTGTGAAAACAGTTGTATAATGTCATCTGTGGATCTGGAAAAGCTTTTTCAAATCTGAGAAATGAACCATTCACCAAACATGAAAGGTCTAATAAAAGACACAAGTGAGTTGCTGTATGGGAATTGAAGGATCCAGTGTTAAAATGCAACACTAAATAGCCTAGTCTCCATCTCAAGTTCTGTTTAAGTTTGCTCAGTTGTCATCATGTGACCTAAGTTTGAAAGCATCATATGGTAGCAGGCGATCATAACTGAGTATCAGATAACAGGTAACAGATCATAACACCTAAATCTGTTTAAAGAAGGAGTTTGGTGTTGGATGTAAATATCATCCTTGATCATTCCCTGGCAATCCACTGACTTCTGGTCAATTACATTTGACCGCTTCCCAGTTGATGCTTCAAAGCAATGTTGTTCTATAACGTTTCACCTTTATGGTGTACCAGCAGAGATCCTATAGTATTGAATGCTTTGTGGTAAGTGTCGACTTCTTGTGATTAAAGACTGTGGCTAGATTTTCTGACAGCCTTGCCACTTTGGGAAGTCCCACATGGTGGATTTAGACCAGTCTTGTTTTTGGGCAGACAGGATGACTTCATGAGAGATTTCCAAGGTATCCAGCACTGGTAACTTCCTGCAGTCTCTGCTGGTGGCCTGGCAACTGGTCTGGACCAAGAAAAAGTCTGGCACATAACAGCCTGTAGTTTTTACACTTTTACACTGGTTTTTGTAGGAATTAAAAAGCGAGATACAATGTGTTCATTAGTGAGCTTTAGAAGTGCTGCTAGGTGGATTTTATTATCTTTGGACAGCATCAGACTGACTGAGTTAATGTTTGGACACAAGGATGGTATCACTCTTCTCATCAAGTTTTTTAACTTCTTATTACCTCAGGAGTAAAAGGCAGTAAAAAAACAACAAAAAACATGGGTCACTGTGGTCTAGACACAGAGGGTGCTATTACAATAGGGTGATATGTGCTGACAGTCATGCTGGTGGTTGAGCGAAGCGTTGGTGTCTGCGTGTGTCAGTGCACGTATGTGTTTGACCACTAGGCCACTGATGGTCAACATAAATGTCAGCATTGACATGGTATCAACCACGGGGTTTCCTTGGTTATATCCAGGAGGCAGCCAACGGATGTTTTCTAAAATTCTGCATGTAATTATTCCAACCATAAAACCGCAAAGGAAATATGTGATCCTGTTTTCTCTCACTCTGAGATGTACATCTCAATTCATTCATTTTAAAGTTATATTCCCTTACACACAAATATATGTTCTCCAGCGGCAGAACTTAAAGTAAATGTTGTCTTCAGGAAAGTGAAAGATGGAGGAGGAAGCAACAGGGTTTATGGGTATTGTGGTCTCAATATGGAAAAACACTTGCGAAAGCAATACCACTGGTGTGAGAAGGTGGGGGATTTTTTTTAGCACAACTGTATCAAACTGTCTCTGACATTTTGTGTTGATATTTAGAGATGCCACTATGCAGTTGGGGAATATTTGTTGTTGTTCCACTGCTCTCATCGCCACTACAGCTGCTGTAATCATGATTATGTTTTTCAGTAAGCCATTGTAGTGGATTTAACACTGATTGTCACATTTTGAGGTGATTTAAAACCTGTGCACAAATGGGTTCGAAGTCAACAAATGGCATTAATTCATGCTTTCATCATTCATGTATTTACAAAATACATCTTTTTGTCTTCAAGATCCCATTGCTAAAGCAGTTCCTTGCAGTATTTTGTGCATTTGCTTTCCTCATTTATGTTTTTCTCTCAACTCACCGTTCTGCACTGAAGGTCAACAAATAAATTATTCATGAGGAATAGATGCACATTTATTTCCCAACAGACAAAAAGACGCACAACTACATGACATGTTTTTTACATAAGCAGCACAAATCTCCCTTTATATTAAATGGGAAGAATCTCCTTTGTGTGTATCAATACTGCTTATTTCTCCACCAAAGCAAAACACCCAAAGCTGAATATGAGGAGTTTCATACCTGCACTCTAACTAATCCTGTTAACAAGTTTTGTCTCTCTAGCCCAAAGCTCGACAATATCTTTTTCCTCTGTGCCATAGATCTTCATTGCTGTCTAGAAAGTATTAAAAACACATCAGTGGGCCACATCTTTGCACAGGCTGCAATGTGATTTTTCATTACAACATAATGGGCACTGTAGTTTATTTTGAGCCAACCCCATATACAGCATTCTGGTACCATAAATACTCACTTGCACACCAAATCTGCAGCGGAAAATAATATATAATATATGTTATAATTTTTATTAAATGTAAGTATATTTACATATTTACAGATTTACATCTTCAGTCACAAATGGGCTTGGGGCTGAGCACCACAGAAGTCATAAAGAATTTAGAATCTGGCTAAAAAATTGTTCGTTTTGGTCTTTGAAATGTTTTGCACATCTTTGGACAACATAACATTGCTATTTATCCCCTGGTGACATAAAACATGACCTCAAAATGGTTGTTGACCTTCAAAATGTCAAAAACAGTGACAAGCACATTATATCTGCTTGGCTCTCAAAGCCACACACATATTAGACCACATCTGTAAACATATAGCATGACACAAATTTTACAATTACATTATTTGGAGAGAATGGATTAAAAAATGCACTTCAATGGACATTCCTGTAGAGAAGCAATTGTGTCTACTTCACACAACAACCCTATTGTTCCTCTGGTGACATTCAAAATAGTGAAGTGGTTACAACGGAAACACGAGGACTCAGACCAAACAATGTGACGGTCTGTGCAGACAATCATGTTTTGCTATCACCTCAAAATTTTCAGTTCGTTGTTGTTTCCGTGGAGGGGACGCTGTGACTAAATTAGTAGAACCAGAAAATACTACATAAAACAGGAACATAGAAAGGTTCCTCTGTGCTATTTTTGGACTTTCGTGACGTCACAAAGTGAAATACAACTGTTTGTGGGTAGATTTTTAATAGTAGCAGTAGCCAAATTTAAATTTCTATTGCCTAATCCTCCTGATGTGCAGTTTTGATATAAGTGGAACTTTAAGTCTGAAAACCACCGAAACACGACTATACAGTGCGTGAGTGTATTTAACTGTTCTAATGTACATGTGGGATGATGATTATACTTTGATATGGGGAAATTCAGTTCACTAAATGCCAGATCTTGACATATAGTATGAGAGGGGAATTCAGATTGATGTATTAATAGTTTTCTATGACCAAATGCACTCTTTTAGGGGAGACAATGATAAATCAATTGTGCGATTGTTAGGCTCCCACCTACAGTAAATGAAACACTGACATTCAGACACACAAAGAAGCGTTCACTCATCCAAAATCTCTCCAAATGTCTTCTTTCCCAGTGCACTTGTGGTGGCTGGTTTGGGTCTGCCCCATTTGGCTCCTATATCACCTTTGACCCCTACTTAGTCCTGGCATCAACTCATCAGCCAAAAGAATGTGCGGCAGAAAGGAGAGGGTGGGAGAGAGAAGATCGGTGAGATGAGTCGACTTCTGAAGGGCGTTTTGGGAAAAGAAAGTTGGGCAGGTGTCAGAGGGGGGAATGGTGGATCAAAAGTGGGCATCAGGAAAAAGGATGGTATGTGTATGTTTGTATGTGTGTGGTTGGAGAGTGATGAGACTAGACCAGCGTGATGAAAGCCCAGTCGACTGCTAACACAAACACACCATGGGGAGAGGGGGGAGGGCAGCGAGGTTAAAATGTGGGGGAGGAATGATAGAGAAGAAGAGTGTTTTGTGTCAGCTTTACAGCGATGACAGCTGTCATTAAGATGCTGATCTTGACGAATATTGACAGGGCCCATGGAATGTTTACACTGGAGTCCATTATCAAGTTTGCTCAGTGGGGGAGAGATCCATATTCTGTCCTTCAGACCTCCCCCCCAAAATCCTCCCTGCTCGCCTGAGCCAAGAAAGGGTCTATGAGTGGAGGGGCTTGGGATCTGGATTTTGGAGATGTTTCACACACTTAGAAAAGAGTGTGGTGTGTGTTTGCATCATTACCATAATTGAGAGTGAGTGCTGAGAGGGCACGGATGGGGGAGGTGTTGGCGTTCCCCCTCCAATATCCCTGTTTGACAAATTATGTGAATGAATGAGAGGAGTAGCTGGCTCGGCTCCAGGCTCCTGAGCGACAGATGGGGTCAACCAGAGTAGATAAGGGACTTCTGTGAGTGTGTGTGTGCGCTGTGTGAGCTTACTGCTGTGCATTGGTTAAGACTGTTGGCACACTCACAATTTAGGCTGCGTGCCAAGTAAAACATGTCTACTTTATCTGATACTTCTACAGGAGACAAGCACAGGATCATGCCAAAGATGGTAGACCATTGTGTCTTTTGTCCTTCTGTGGCTCTGTTTTCCTCTAATTTAAAATGTTGAGTTGTTTAGTAAGTCTTTGGCTCCTGCTCAGCGGAGCAGCCGGGAAGGCGAGGTTACTCCATGTCATTGGAATCTGTGCACAATGGACCCCCTCCTCCTCCTTAGCACCAGCTTGTGAACCCCTCTGCAAGAGCTCTGGTTTTATTGACACCCCTCCCCAAAAATACTCCCAACATCCATCCACAGCAGCTTGGGTCCCCACATACACAGGAGCCCTCAGTGCTGTTTAAATGGCTCCCTGAAGAAGCAATATAAACAGCAGTGTTCAATTCAAGGCCATGGTTCACTTGGAATACACCCCACCACAACTCTGTAGTAAGCACTTTGTCTCTCTCTCTCTCTCCTTATTTGTCTCTCTTCCCTCCCCTCTTTAACCCCCCCATTGTCTGATACAGTGAGGACTTAGCGTCGTTGCCATGGTGCCTGAGTGAGTGCAGCGGTTAAAACACGGCCACTCTCCTGGATTTAGTGTGGGATGTTCACTCAGCTCATGTTGTTGCGCACCAGCTGAACGCAGCGCTGGTCGGTCGCTGTACTGTGTGTAGGCTATTACTCAGTTCCGCTCTGTCCCGGGATGAGACTTCACCATCACCAGCTGTGAGACGAGGTCTATGGTGAAAGCACGCGGGGACACGTCGCACACCTGCGGCTGGATGGAAATAGATGGAGGAACTTGGCGCCGCTGTCGCCGCACTCGACAAATTTGCTTCACCTCCTCTCGTGGTCCACGGGGGAGCGCGCTTGTAAGCTGATTTAACCCGGGTTGATGTGAATACCTCTTCGGGATTAGAAGGTTATTGGGTGAACGACAATGCCCCGCGGCTCTGTCCGGCACTCCCGGCTATTGTTCGTGCGGCGGCGGACGCGCGGTGCCTGGTCTTTCCCGGTTCATCTCCAGTAGCAGCCTCTGCTCCTGTGCCTCCTCGCTGCTTCGCTCAGGTCGTCCTCCCGGTGTGGATAGGATAATATGACTTCCTGGCTCCGCACATACGGCAGCGTCCCTCTCTGTCTCCTGCTCTGCTGCTTGGTGGTCGCTGTCTGCGCAGAAGCCTCCGGTACTGGTGAGTGGAGCCTCATTAGGGTCAATTACATCGTATCCCAGCAATTAGCTTACATCTTGTATCATGGCAATACTTCACTGCGCAACATCAGCTGCCGTCCCGCCCATCTGTGTTCTCTGCGGGTGGTCGACTGGTCCTAAATATATGCCCTCATTAGATCTTTTTATAAAATAGGTCTTCCGTTCTGTCATTAGCATCTGCTTCAGGGAGTATGTATGAAATAGCCTACTGTTCATTTTTGAAGAGAAACCTCTAAACCCACAATCAGGGGGCTCACTGAAATAGCCCCCTGTTTCAGCTTGTATTGATCAGTTATAATTAGAAGTTAAATGCTTCACCTATTCAGGAGATTGCCAGAGGCCAGGAGTGCTAATTGGGTCGGAGGGGCTTGTTAGTGGGTTGTTAGTGATGCAGGACCTGCAGAATTTCTCTGTCCTACATTCAACCCTGTAGCTCACTGAAATGGCTCTGGAAAAATTGGTTCTCAGCAGATAAATCACTTCAATGAATCATTAATCCCACTACAGTATGCCCCAGGTCTATTTTCTGTGCTTTGTCACATCCCATTTTTCTGCTAGTTCTGCATTAAAGGATCTGGCATGAGTGATGTGTCCCAGTGTCACTCATTGCATTTAGCACTCACTGATTAACTCTTGATGCGTGTGTGTATGCGTGTGTGTGTGTGTGTGGGAAATGATCCATTGCACCACTCCAACAACTTAAGTACCTGTTCCCACACTCCCAGACGTTTTCTCACTACACGGCTGATACGTACTGAATAGCCTCACATGAGCTGCTAAGTGATGCTTCCATCATCAAACGTGTGCATGAGATCTCTAAATATCCAGAGGGGCTCGGCTGCATGGCTAATATGTTGACACACACATTCTTTCATATGCTAATCACAGGTTCTCCTCCTCATCCCATTTCTCCTCTGTCTTCCGCTGCCTCTTTGAACCTCTTTCAATGCCGTCTCTCTTTCTGCAGGTGACAGTGTGTGTTGGTCCCCCAGTGTCACTTCTTGTACAGACTGTCTCAGCCGTGGGCCGCAGTGTGCCTGGTGCTTCAAGGAGGTAGGAATGTGTACAAAAGTGTGTGCTTATGTCTGGTGTGTGTGTGTGCGTGTGTGTGTGTGAGAGAAAGAGTACGTGGCAGACATTCAGCAGCATTCCTTAGATGACACACACCAAACCTTTGATGCCACCCACAGATGTGAATATAATGTGTATCTTCAAGCTTAGCAGCCTGCCCTATGACCTGTGTGTGTGTGTGTGTATTTGTGTGAATGTTTCCATGCGTGCTTTCTCATGCAGCAGCAGAGACAGAGCCACTTTCTATCCATGTGTTTAGTCTACTTGCTCACACATATCACTGCATTTCTCTTAAAGTGTGCATGTGCCTGTATGTTTGTGTGTCTGTATCTGTCTTTGCTTTCTGGATGTCAGTCTGTCTTGTAAAGAGCCCACCCCAGATCAGCCTTGAGAAGCTTTAAAGCCTGCCAGCACCACACCAGTCACAACATGCACACACACACACACACACACACAAACCGCCCCGGCTAGACAAGACCATCAACATGTGTGTGTTTACAGACTTCAGGTGCTTTCCCACCCTCTCAACCCTAACCTTATGTGACATCATTATGTGGGGCTGGGCTCACTGGTGTGTGAAAACATTCAAACTCCACCTCCCAATCCTCCTACACACACAAAGTCACTGAGTCATGTTTGAAGCGCTGAAAACTAAGCAGGTACAGTGTTTTTAAATGATAGAGCAAACTCTGTAAGTAAAGTACGGGTAAGTCACTTTCTAGTATTCAGAGTTGTTGGAGAAATTATAGACACAAGGACATCTGAATGACTGAATTTACTCTAGCTCTGAGGTACAAGGCATGGCCACATACTCTGTTTTAAAAGTAATAGCAATCTCAGTGGATTGCGCTATTTCATTCCCCATCTCTGTGATATATTTGGATATGTCACACTCTGTTTCCTAGTGCTAGTCACTGTATTTGTGAGTGTGTTACTCACAGATTAAAGTTCCAAAGGTACCTAATCCACTACAAAGCTGAAAGGCATGACAATGTTGTACCGTATTGTTGGGGCAAATGGCTATAAGACAGCGGAGAGGTTAGTTACAAGACTCATTCAGTGAAATAATGATTAAATCATATCCTAAATAGGAAAAAAGCCAACTGGGCCATCTAGTCTTTTTTCTATCCATCAGATCTGGTACTTTCATTTTAACCTTCCTTTCCTCTGTGATCAGATACCTTGAGTACTCTCAAGTTATCTAATCAGGACAATGATGAGTAAACGCAAACAGGACACTTTTTCCTGATATACTGAACTGCTGAGTAACTTATAGTTTGTATTATAAAATGGTAATGGCTCTGATGTCAGTGTAATTACATCGCAAATCAATACAAACGTCATAGAAATGAAAAACGAAACCACAGTGAGTAATTGTGAAACCGGTTTCAATTTGCCACGTTTCCTCATTGTCAAATGAACAGTGTTTGTAACTATATCACACTGCACTTTACAGAGAACAAAGATTAGAAAGAGGGTGAGAAATACACGCATTACAATCTCTGTACTCTGGAGTGTTTGTCTGTGTGCTCCTACATTCGTGAATGGATGCAGTGGGGAACATTTGAGCAGGAGTGGGTGAGTAAATGAAGACCACAGGGAAGGAGATATGATTATTATACGAATGGAAAGATTACAGCTGCCACAAACCCAGCATTCATAACAGGTTTACAGAGCACACATCACTATGATGGTCATGCATTCGGCAGCACTAGGGTATGTTGCCTTGTGAGGTCACAGAGGATAATGTGATGTTCAACTTGACCCATATTTTTGTATCACTTGCTTCCGTTCCTGAAATGTGATTATTGTGATAACATCTTAAGAGACGGCTTGCTATCCTTACCACTGTCTGGCAGCTTTTGTTTCTGTGACTTGTTTAGTTTTTTTGGGTTGTTTCCAACATTTTGTAAAGCTGTAAATAAAATATATTAAAAGAAGGTCACCATTTCCCCCTCTTGACCTTGTGTGACATCTAGGACTTTCTGGATGGCGCGGGCCCGACCCAGCGCTGCGACCGACCTGTGAAGCTGCTCAGGAGGGGCTGTGAACCGGAGTTCATTGAGCAGTCAGAGGTCAAGGTGGAGGTCAACGCCACCCTCAGCAGCACCCAAGTGTCCCCACAAGACATCAGCATCACCCTCAGACCAGGTAGACGATGGGTACCTCTTGCTTTGTCCACAAAATACAGCTTTAAGTCAACAATAAAATAATGTATCTCTGATTTGTTGTCTTTTTTTGTCTTAATGAGTGATAAAGCAGCTGAAGTGAAGTTTAATATTATTTTATTATGTGTGTGCCTAGGTTCAGAGGCCAGCATCGTAGTGGCTGTGAAGCAGCTGGAGCGTTATCCTGTGGATCTGTACTACTTGGTCGATGTATCGGCATCTATGCAGGAAAACCTTGATCATGTAGGTGTCCATACACTCAGCTGTCTGTGTTCCTCTCAGCAAGTCAATGTTGAAGCATATCATTAATTTGTCTTAGGGAAAGAGTGTATTTCCAACATTTAAGCTAAATTTTGAATCATGACATTGACATTATTTTACGCGAGCTCCCTGCAGTTTATGTATTGAATGAAAAAAACAAGACTTTTAAACCCAAATAACAGTTTGGTTTTACATCATTGGGCCTTATTAGATGTCTAATGTCTTTTACGTTTTGCATTGAATAAACTGTATACATTTTAGACACATTTACTTAAATTATGTTTCCATCTCTTGCTGTACTCTTTCTCCATCCTTTTTTTTCTCCTTCTACTTTCCCCTCTTTTCTTTCTTTTTATCTTCCCATGTACTGTCACTTACCTGCACTTGGATTTCCCATTCTGTGTCCACCTGCATCTGCATGTTTTCTGTGGCCCAGTTAAAGACTGTGGGTGTGGCTCTGTCCCTTCGTATGTCGGAGCACTCCTCAGACCTTTGGCTGGGTTTCGGCTCGTTTGTGGACAAACCTGTCTCCCCTTACATCAATGTCCATCCCTCCAAGATCAACAACCCCTGCAGGTAAGACAGAATTTTTCAGTTGGTTCATTGATTGCTAAGAAAAGTAGGGTTAATTCTGGCTACTGATTGAATAAAAAGATCTTTAACACCTTCATAGTTTACCTTGTTATATATTCCTCTGCTAACTTTTCCTTCTTTTAATGAGACAAGAAGAGTGGTGTGGCAATGTGAGTGATAATTTAAAAAAGACAGCCAAGCAAGCCGCTCCCACTAGTTGCTCCCAATTTTTTTGTGACTCGGGGGGGAAATTGTTAGGATGATGAGACAGAAACAACAAAAGGCTTTTGACATTCATTTGTTCTGGCAGTTGTTTTGGAAATCTACATTCCTGAATGTTGCAATTAAAACCTTTCTGGACTCTCTCTGTCTCTCGCCAGTGATTATGAGATCCGATGTCGTCCAGCCCACGGCTTCCACCACGTCCTAAGCATGACGGGAAACATGAGCGAGTTCACACGTGTGATCAAACGCCAGCGCATCTCGGGAAACATGGACACACCTGAGGGAGGACTGGATGCTATGCTGCAAGCTACTGTCTGTCAGGTGTGTACATACGGACACTGGGACATCAGGCGCACACAAGCTACGTGTGTGCAACAAAGAGAAAGGGTGAAACATTTTGAGATAAATACAAGATTTTTTAGGGTTTCTTGAATATGTCCCTGTAAATGAGGGATAACCCCAAATTTGGTGGTAAGTAAGCATGCCAGTAAAAGAGGCTCCTGGGAGAATGGTGGCACTCTGACTCAGCATTGGATATTACCATTGGTATCCCACTAAGTAATGACACCACTACTGGGGTATGGCACACCCACACAAACGCGCACACACACACACACACACACACACATACACACACACACACACACACACACACACACGGGTGCTTATACTGCTGGAGGGCCGTGAGTCACACCATGCAGGGGGGGCCTAAGAAACTAGTCTGCAGGGAAACACCATGGTGGTCATGACTCTAGAAATAGACTCTCCATTATGTCAGGCGTACTAATAAACTCACTGGGTTTCCTTAAATACACACGTGCACACCCACATAGACCCATTTTGCTCTCACACTGTCCATGATGAGTCACAGACATAAAGAGGGAGACTCTGTGACTGGAGGAATAATTTCTGCTGCTTTTCTTTAATTGGGCATGACAGAAGGAGCTGATCTCTATGGGGACTAATGTTGTTCAGATGAGTAAAATGTTTGAATTTGCAGCTTCTTGCCACATGTGTAAACCTTTAAAATGTGAAGCATGCACATATTTCCCACATCAGTCTGTGTAAATGTAGCTGACTAGTGATATAAGGGGAATACAAATGAGTGTGTCTATAAAATTACTCACCAGAAACCACACATTGGTTAACATTTTGTCATTATCTCTGATGTAATTCTCTATAGATTTGGGACAGCTACTTTGTTTCATTAAGGGTCAAGATTAAACGTGATTTACATACGTTAAACGATGTCCCGATTCCTCTGTCTCTCTTTCAGAAAGCGGTTGGTTGGCGACCACAGGCCAAGCGTCTATTGCTCCTGATGACTGACCAGCCGTCTCACCTGGCCCTGGACAGCCGGCTGGCAGGAATCGTCACGCCACACGACGGCCTGTGTCACTTGGAAAACAATGTCTACACAGCAAGCACTAGGATGGTGAGTGGAGGAGGAAACTTACTAGGAAGTCAGGCGGAACCTTTTATCAAGGCATCCAATGCATGTTAATGTTCACGTGGTCTCACATTAATGTGGACTGTGTGAATTACTACATAGGCTGCGGATGAAATAAGCCTGTAGATGTTGAATCTGAAAATGCTTTACTCCAATTGCCAATGAGCACATCAAAATCATAGGTAAATTCATACTTAAAGGAATAGATGGACTGGGTTTTGGATAATGCGCTTATTTGCTTTTGATGAAAAGATCATCACCACACTGAAAATAGTCCCTGTAAAATCTATGGACAAACAAGATACATGATGCTAATTTGTGAGGTTAGAGGCGCTGGTAGGCAGATTTTGTAACATTTGGAGAGAGCCAGGAGAGCCGTTTCCCCCTGTTTCCAGTCTTTAGCTTTAAGCTAATCTAGCTGGCTGCTGTCAGTAGCGTCATATTTACTGGACAGAGTAGTACAGATCTTCTTATTTAACTCTTAACTCTATCCAAAAATGTGTAACTGTTCCTTTAAATCACCAAAGCTAATATGGACTGTGTAAACAACACAATTTTCAGATCATAACTAAATTCATACAATAGATGAGTGTTTAATAATGGACTTAAACATTTACATTTACTCATTTGGCAGACACTTTTATCCAAAGCGACTTACATATGAGTAACAACATACAAGGGTCTAAAAAGATTTACTAATGTAAGAGATCTATTAGTTACAATAGAGACTAGTAAGAGCAGCTAACTGGACTCTATATGGAACAACGGGGGGAACAGAACTGCATTGCTGAGAAAAGATTAATTTGTATTTAGTCTGTTGATTGTCTCCTTTTCAGGACCATCCCAGTGTGGGTCTGTTGTCTGACAAGCTGCTGGAAAACCACATCTACTCCATCTTTGCTGTGGAGAAGCAGCAGTACCAGTGGTATGAGGTAATCTGTCCCACACAAGTACACACAACAACACATGCCAACATATGAAAATAAGTAAGCAAATAGTTTTGAATATAGGGAGTAAACACCTGGTCTGCACACAGCTACCCGCAAGACAGTGAATCCCTGCTTGCTTATGTATTAACAGCTCCAGATCTGATCTGCACTTGCTATTGAAACAATAATGACACGTTATATTTGAAGGGGGGAATCAATATCAAAAAATAAACACATTTATTCACCCTCGTCTTCCTATTGCTTCACCAGGAGTTGGTACGCCTGCTGCCTGGCTCCTACCTGGGAAAGTTAGGCCTCTTCCAGGCTTCAAACCTGATAGAGCTGGTGGTGGACGCATACAAGGTACAGAGCACTTACGTACTTATTCAGCAACTTTAAAGAATAACTCCGTTCTCATTTTCAGAGCCCTTTGTTGTCCCTCTGTGTATTCTTCATCCTTTAGACAGCAAAGAGAAGGACAGGGACAAGTGAAAGGTTAGAGAGAAAAGAGCAGCAGCACAGCATGTGCTGAATTTCATTAGCCCACGCAGAATCAGCTCAGAAATGTTGAGGCATTAGTCTGCTGATCTGCTCAGGCAACATGTAGCCTATTCTCCAAGCTGACTAATAGCGCATTCTGGTTTGCAGAAAGAAGTCCTAATCGGTGATACTACATTATGTACTGATAAGCACATTCACACACTCTCAGAAACTTACTGTATATATTGTCTGTAAAGGACAGACACTGGAAATGCAAACTTAAACCCTGAAGTTGGGAAAATAGATGATTGGAGATGTTTTGGTCGCTGAAGGCCTAATGAAACAGAAAAACACAGATATGAACAAGAGGTTAAGAAGGGGATAAGGCCTTGTGTGTGTGCGAGAGAGAGAGAGAGAGAGAAAGAGAGAGAGAGAGACTAGGGGTTCACTCAGTTGGCAGCAGCCAGGGCTATAATCTTGCCTCAGGCACAGCGCTCCATTGTTTGCTTCGAGAATCTGCCGAATCCACAGATCTGGGTGCACAGCCACGCATACGTGCTGACACACACACACACACATACCCATGCATACACAAGCAGCAGAGCGCGAACAGAAGCTGGCATTATAATAGCTATCAGATCCCCTCGGAAACCATGTGTCCTAATCATGGATGGATACAAAGAAGCTATTTTTAGTGTCACCCCCCTGTTCCCATACCCCACCCAACTCCCCCACCCTGGATTTCATAAAGAAGGAGAGAATGTCAATGAGGGCTTTCTGGGGATATGTGACAACTTTAATTAATCCCACTTCACCCCTTTCTATCTCTCTTTTGCGCTCATTACTTTTCACTCACACAGATTACGCTCATTAAAATTTTAAACTGTCTCTGATCATCCCACTCTCCTTTATCATAACCTACATCCCCTTTGCAGCCAGCATAATGCATTGGCTTTAAATAATTTCTCGATACCAGGTAGTAAACTTGATGTTGCTTTTTCATGTCTTTCGTCCTCGCTCCTTTTTAGAGGTTGCTGTCAGAGGTGGCAGTGTCAGTGTCAGTGGAGGACAAAGCAGTCAGCAGATACTGGGTGTCTGTATCACCTCTCTGCCCTCATGGATCCACTGCTAAGAACCAGAGCTGCTTGGGGGTGCAGCCCGACCAGACGGTAAACTCACAAGCGTCACTCACCAGGTTTATACAGTGTGAGAAAAGTTACTCATATTTATATAATATTAAATGGCTGTATTGGATTACTTTGACACATACAAATGCACTCACACACATCACTGAGAGCTTTACGAGACAGAAAAGATTTGGTAAATAATCCGAGTTGAGCGGATTACAGGCTGTGTTTAACAGGAAAACATATCCATGTGATTCCATGACCTTTTTGTCCTAAATATCCTTACCTTGCCTAATATGAGAGCCCTTATGCAAACAAATAGGACATTTAAATTTAGAAATAGGTCGTCGGACATCCACTGCTTTCATACCTGTTCCATTTATACACAGCAAGAAAAACCTAAAATAGTCTGTGCCACGGCAGAGAGCAGTAATGATTATACAGAAAAGGCTACAGTCATGTTCAACTATAACAACCAAAGAGTTTCCCTTTTGGTACTAATTATTAACATTTTCAGTACATTTGAAAATGTTCTTTCTGTTCACTCCCTCAACTGCAGATGAGACTCCTCTCCTTTGTAACCTTTCGGGGCTCTTAACTTTGTAAAACACCAAGATTCTTAATCACTGCCCTATAGTTACTTCATTGTTCAAAAATACTAAAGTTCAGCCCTTTAATCCATGGGTGGATTAAAATGAATTATGGAAAGTACCCACACTTACCAGAACGGCGATAAAAATCAAGCGAAAGGCCTGCGTGTAGTCTCAAAGCTTTGGCATGCACAATTTTCCAACCACATCAACAGACTAATTATTCACTTTAAGCCTCACTTAGACTCCTAGTTCCTGGTTACTTATCCAACTATTTAAGTCTTATCAGAGATTGCTATAATTATGATATTTACAGCAGGAGTTTCATGGGGGAAATTCATTTAAATACTCTGCTTTTCTCTGGAACTGTAGCAACAACAAAAGAACAACAGTAGGATCCTAAGGAAGAAATGGTTGTTAAGTTGTCATTTGTTGGTATGTTTTTTTAACCTGTCTGGTCTTACATAAGTTTATTGTGTATTTTAAGACAATTTGAATCACAGAAGTAATTAAGAGTCATCCTCTGGACACTATGAAAATTACCAAATGGTAATCCATGTACAGTGGTGGAATGTGATTAAGTACAGTTGATAACCTTGTATCTCTCAATTTGGTCATTATGAATTTGAATGTTTCTGATGAATGTTTCTATGAAAGTGAAGGGTGAAATGTTCAATTATAAATTTGAGAAAATTCTCCCGCTTCATTGGGTAAATAAACTATTTAAAAATCACTTTGGATCAGCTGGAAAATGCATCTGTCACAAAACGGCTGAAAATGGCTGCTTTTCTGATCTCATAAAAAGTTGACTTTTAGAGATATGTGGTAAAGGACAGCGACACTGATGATCTTATAGAATTGGATGCCTTACTGGAGATTAAACTACCCAACAGTATATAAAGTTGTTAAAATTAGCTCAACCTTAAACATCTAAAATGTACACACACGTTAATGCTGCAGTAATACACGTCCAAAAACATCATATAGGTTTTGAATGCAGAACTTTAACTTGTAGTGTGTAGTGTGGTATTAGTAATTTTATTTAAGAAAAAGATCTGAATACTTCCATTAGTTATTGAGATGTCTCGGTCTGGACCAAAGTGGTGGACTGATCGAGAGACCTACTTTGCCATCCAAGGAATCAAAAAAAATTATTTAAACATCACACAGCTGCTGTTTTAATAACTTTTTTCTTCCCTTGTAGGTCTACTTTAATATTACAATTGGCCTGCACTCTTGTCCTGTCGATGGTGAAGACGAAGATGTAACAGTGTTGGTTCGCCCTGTGGGTTACAACGAATCCACAGTTGTTAGGATTCACTCTAAATGTCGCTGCAGTTGTGGACCAGCGAGACGCTGCAATGATAACAGCCAGTCACAATGCACAGGAGCACAACACAGCTCCAAGCAGGAGCAGAGGGCGGATCACGGACTAATGAAGGACTCAAGCATAGATTCCAACTGGAAATGCAGAGCAGATGGTTCTGATGTGGACTGCAGTGGTCGGGGAGTGTGTGAATGTGGGAGGTGTGAGTGTGAGCAGAGCAGGCTTGGGACAGTTTATGGGAAATACTGTGAGATAGATGACTTCTCCTGCCCGTATGAACGGGGACTGCTGTGTGGAGGTAAGAAGAGCACACTTCGAAAATGTAAAGTATAATTTACGTTTTAGTTCATAGACATCACAACATGTCACATTTGATGCAAAAACATACATTCTACATTGTTTTTGTTTACTTCTGTAAAATGTTTCCCTCCTGTCTCTGTCTGTCCTTCTCAGGGCGGGGTGTGTGTGTGTCAGGTGAGTGTGTGTGCGAGGATGGCTGGACAGGTGATAGCTGTGGTTGTTCCGTCTCCACAGCAACCTGCCAATCAGCCAATGGCTTGCTTTGCAGCGGGCGGGGCAGATGTGTGTGTGGCAAGTGTGTGTGTGACAACCCCCGACAATCTGGAGACTTCTGTGAGAGATGCCCTGCTTGCCAAAGCACCTGCCAATCATACTGGTACTAGACAGTTCGTGTGTGCTACCACAAAGCATGATGGGATTTCCTACAAACATGTTGGCAGTTCAAGCTGACACTTTCTGTCTTTCTCTCTCTCCCTTAGGAAGTGTGTGGACTGTCACCTGTCTCACGGTCTCACACAAAAAGAGGCAGGACACTGTAACAACACCTGTGCCCCACTGGTGGGATACATTGATGGTGTATCAGGTACAGCCAGTTTAACCAATAGAATCTGCTCTGTGTGCAATTTTACACGAAGTTGATTTTACATACATTGACATTTACATTTACTCATTTGGCAGACGCTTTTATCCAAAGTGACTTACATTTGAGGAACGACATACAAGCAACAATAAGGCATCCATAAAGCATCAAAAACATCAATAAAGTAGGAGATCTACAAGTGACAATAAATGCTAGTAAAATCAGCAATAAATAAATTGGATGGTGTCTAAATTGGATCTTTATTTTTCCCCCACAAAAAGTCCCTGCTCAGGGGGTAGTACTCTCCGAAAGTACCGGTACTTTGGGGGGGGCTTGCCTGGCAGTGAATTTCTGAATGGGCAAGAAGAGGCTACTGGCGTTAAATTGAGCATGTTGGCCGTTTTTCTACTCCTCTCTTGTCCACTGTTATTTGCAAACTAATAAATCACAATCAACAGTCAGACAGCACACACAAGTCTTGCCAATGTCCGCCTGAGATCATACGTCGGTATTAAATGTATTGCTCAGACATAGCAGCCAGCGTGCAGCGGTGTGTTTACAGCAAACAGGTGATGGAGTTACGCTAAATACTGGGTCTGAAGTTGTTGTTTTAAGTTTTCATCAGTCAGGAAGTTTTTACACATACCCGAAGTCAGTCTCTTCCTCTCCAAAACAAGGGGAACAGCTGATTAAAGCAGGTTATAAAGCTCATTAAAAAATCACGTCCCTCCGGACATAGACGTGAGTTCTGCAGCTGATCCGCAGCTCTTGTTGGCTGGAAATGTTTCAATAATCTTCTAATAATATTTTAAGAACTTGATGGCTTTATCCAGTTTGTTATTCGTTAAATTTGTAACAAACTTTTTCATGTCTCTTTATTATATTCCCACACAAAAAAAGCTGTTTTAATGGTCTAGCATAGCCTACAGTTTTTCATTATATTCCATTCAAATCCTATGTTCATTTATACTTTTGCTCATGGATACTGGTTACTAAATAATGATACCTGTGCATCGCTTTGTACGCCATATAGGTCTACACCCAACATCAGCAGGTTAATTTGCCTAATCTTCGCACGTCTTTAGACCACGGTGGAAACGCACACAACAGTTGGCTGAAGTAACCTTTTAGTTCCTTGAAAAGAGATGTGGGGACTTAAAAGTCCCAGGTACTTTTGGTCAAAATGCAGCTCTATATTACTGCCAACGGACGTCAGCAAAAACATTTTTTTCAGTTTCGATTTTCAGTTGGTGTTTAAAGCTTTATTAGTCAATTATTTTTGAATGCTTGAGGGCAGCACAACAAGCTGTAAACACTTTACATAACCTTAACCTTACATAATGAACATCATGTTTTTACCACCTTAGAATGAGCCATGTCTATCTACAAACAACGAGGGTCCTCTTACATGTATGTCGCCATGTTGCGCCGCTATGTTTCCACAGTAGCCTAAACGGACACAAAGTATGTTTTGTTACTATGTTGAATATGTACGAAGAAGAAGTAACGTTAGTAATAGTAGTAGTCGACTGATTTATTAGAAGTAAGAAGATAAGTCAAATTTGGACAAATGGAGGCCCACACATTTATTATTTATTATTTAGCACAAGGGCTGACAGAGCGTGTCGGAAACCATAGCTTCTCCTGCGCACTCGGAAAGGGAGGGTTGAGCGGTAACTGATGGTGCATTCATGTGCTGTCAAAATAATCAGAATATTTTTTCCCTCCTTAAGTCTTTATTGCAAAAAGAGAAATAAAGTGTACATGGGACATAAAGAAGTATACAGGACTTTGATTCATGCAATTTGTAACCCTCACCACTAGATGCCACTAAAACCTAAACACTGAATCTTTAAGTAATAAAACTCCAGTATTCACTCTCCTTTTAGCTCCGTTTCAGTCTCCACCAACTTCTGAAAAACAAATCTGACTCTTTAGCAACTTAGTGCTCCACAAAGTTAGTCACCAGCTAGTCACTAACTTTGTCTGTCTGCTGTTTGGTGCTGGGCAGGTTGATAAGAAAACCAACCATTGATTCTGTTGTTTTTAGAAGTCCTGGAGGATTTTCGCTAGTGTTTGGAGCTCAACATGTTTGGACTGAATAACAACTCACTTCTCTCTCTCTCTCTCTCTCTCTCTCCATTTCCAGGTCAAGAAGGGGATATGTGGATTCAGTGTATGTACATCGGTAGTGACAGCTGTCGCTATCGGTTTCAATCAGGCTCACAATCTGGTCAGACCCAGCTTCGTATTAGCACAAGACCAGGTATATTGTCAATACACACACACACTTTATTCGAGGTCACTTCCTTTGCTACCATTGCTGCACTACTACACCCCGGGGTATTTGAGTCAGCAAGCCTGCTGTCAGTGTTACAGCTGTATTTTACATTTTCCCTCAGTTCCCAGTTCACTTTCTCAATTTATACAGCCACATACACACGCATTCACACAAACACATAAATCATTTAAAATCCACTAGTTCACACATGCCCTGGGTTATACACACACACATAATTGCACATCCAAGTGTTACAGTTCATCCCCGCCTCGCCAATTTTTGGAACAGCACTGCTC
>JAPMOB010000716.1:0-14269 GCA_029875015.1 Lepomis gibbosus | reverse complement strand
CATACATACGTGCACCAACTTCTATCTCATGCACACACACTCAAGCATGTATGTACACACAGAGACACACACATCTTATGGAGGTAAAAAGCCATTAAAACATTCTCTTTTTTAAAGTTCATGATGAGATAATTAGAATTCAGTGTATGGAGCCAGTGGTGATATTACAGCTTTGTGAAATTCTACTACATTTTGAACTTCACTGCATCACGCCTCAACCCAATTATCTGCAGTTAAAATGGCTTAGTGAGGCTCTGTGACTGACAAAAAAATACAGACAAACCAAAAAAAGTTTTCTTTATAGATAAAAGTGATTATTTTCACCAATTTTTCTAAAAGGCTAAAATGCTATGATGTATGTATGAGATGTATGTGATGTATCCTTGAAACCCAGTATTATAACAATTGGATTATATTAATATATTATATATGTGTATTTATATGCTGAAAATGAACTATTTTAAGTATTTTAAAAACACATAATTCTTTAAATAAAATCTTACATTTGTACTTTCAGTAATAAATGGAATGGAATGGTTTCATTTTTCATCAGGCCAGTGTAATTAGTGCTAACTAAAATGAGAAGTTGGGTAGACAGGGGAAGGAGGGAGGGGAAGGAGTGTTGGGTAATGAGGAGAAAATGTTTTTTTCCTCTTCCTCTGTCATACTATTATTGGGTTAGCCTTGATTGACGCAGTGTTAACGGTCTGGCCAAATCGAGGCAGATCCAGCAACCTAGTCCGAGCGGCAGCATGTGCAGCCACCTCGGACATGCAAATTGCACCCGGGCAACCCGTTGACTATGATTAATGAGCCTGGGCTGCAGCCTTTGTTTCTGCGTGCAGCCATTTAGAGTGAAATACAATCCCAAAATATTATCAATCCCCTATTAATCCAGTAAATTTGTTCACATCCCAAGTGTTATTTTGAGCAATTTACAGCCAAATGTGTGTATGTTATGGGGTTGAGCACAATTGCATTTAATTACATGTCCTCTAATTAAATTCATTAAAGGATAATAAAATAAATGGAAGAAACAGCTTTGAAAGCTAGGGTGAAACACATGTGTCTTGTCTTCCGTGATGTAAAATATGGATGTGGGATTTTCAGGGGCAGTCATGCTGTTCAGGGGGGAATGCATGAATACGATACCTTGCTAATACTACAGGCATTTCCTGGTTATGGCTTGCCTCATATTTAAACTGTGAATTTTAGAGCTGAGATCCCAGACTCCCTGAAGATTGGAGAGCAATTCTGTGGTGCAGAGAATTGAAGTCACTGACTTAACAAATGGGAAAAAAAGAAACATTATGACAGCAACGCTGACAATCTGGTGTTACAAAATGCACTCTCTGTATGGTGAGTAATATCACTGGAAATGGTAAAGAGGGACTAATGTGCAAGACATGGGAGGACTTGCAACTTCCTTAAACCATCTGATGAGTAAAGGAAATTACACAACCTCACAAATCTTAGATTCATCGACTGAAGATACTGTCGATAAAAAAAAAGAATTTTTCAAGCACACAAGCGTTTTCTCTGCTGCACAGCCAGACACTTTCCCTCTGCTTCAAGCACAATGTAAATAAATGTTTTCCAGGCATTAAGGTATATAAGTGCCATTAGTGGCACAGTGTTTAGCACTACAATGGTGTGCCGAGAGCAGCGGAGCAAAGATCAGTGCAGCATCTCCTGGATATCAGAGGGAGACATCCTTTGTAAATTCATCTCCCACTGTGAGCAGGCTTCACAGCTGGTTAACGGCACTGTGTGTACCACTGCCCTGTTTACATGTAGCCTCCAAAGCACTCGTCTTTCCCCCTGCATCCTTTCCGTATATCTTTCCATCGCCTTGCCCGCTCTCTCCTTCAGCTCTCATCACAGCCTACTGTGGCTCTCATAGTCATCAAAGATGCGCACAAACAGATTCAATACAAGGGTGTGCATACACAGGAGTACATACACACACTAGCAGACACAGAACAAAATCTCTGATCCCCTCGCTTTTGGGGCCATTACAGTACACTGCCTTCCAACCCCTTCTCTGATTTTTATCTTTTTATACCATCACATTACACTGATCCTTTTATACCTATTACACACGCGGCTCCCCACCAAACCCCCTGATCCTCTGATACCTAGATGAGTAAACTGCTCCTCCTGCCCCTGACCTCAGCCCTTTGTAGCAATCAGACCAGACTTCCTCTGAGGCCCTGATCTTATCTGGCCATACCAATCCCACTATACAGCTCCCTTTTGTAGCCACCACAGAGCACTGAGCCCTTTCAGACCCGGGGACTGTGCCGGTGAACACACAGCCCCAGACCTCAGCTCATCGCAGACATCATACTACACTGCCCAGCAACAATGAGCTCCATTTTCTGATGCACCACAGGTCAGATAGCGCCTTTCTGCTCACCGATGCATTGTTCAACCACAACAGAGGAAACCATGTTGTTGTCAAAAGAATACACCATTGAACTATTTGATATCGTCACAGGCCTGGCAACACTAAAGCGAAATTGAGTTGAGAGTTTGTGCAAATTTTAAGGCTAATTATTTGAGATGGTAATTCTGTTGTTTTATTTTAGCACAATAAAAAAAATACAAGTGTGAAACTCACCATAAATGTCTCTGAGACTTCCCCGCAACTGTAAAGGGAGAAGGTTAAAAAGAAAATCTATTAGGGTAGACAGAGGTTTAGCACTGTTCAGAGACTAATTAAACAACAATGCCATTGTAAAATTATATTGATCTCTAGGGATGTATTTGACAAATTAGGTCTTAAAGATTTTAGTTCTATCTCAGTGTTGTCTAAAATCAACACTGCAGAACATGAAACAATCATATGGTTCAGTGGGAAATAGAAAAACTAAATAAATCACTAATTAACCATTGACAATTTTCCTTAAATATCTGTTTTCATTTATCACTAGATATTTCTATTGAAATGCAAGGAGTTTGGAGTTAAACATGTTACAACTGTTGGCAGAGCAAAAACTTATCCCTTAAATTCATCATTATTCTTTTACAATTCTCCCATGTATTTTCTACCACAAAACGTCATCATCCTTGAACTAATTAACATATTTCTGCTGGCGGCACTTAGAGCACTACCTTCACTAGTGAGGTGAAAGGTGTTGATAAGGGGGGCGATGGCTGGGGATGGCCCACAAAAATTCCTGCAGGTTGTATGAAATAATTAAGAGCCCAGACTAATATTCTCTCAGGAGGGCAGAATTCCTGTCTACGCCCCTGAATCTACCACTGCAAATGTGAAAAAATCCAGTATATACACATTAGTGATGTAATTGTCACTGCAGTGGAATTTGGTGAATGTTATGTCACCTTTACAGTAAACTAATCACTGCACTTATAACTTTATCAGCAAGATGTTGTATTTTGGAGGTGTAATATAATAAAATAAAAATAATGATGAAATTGATGATTTTGAGTTTGTTTAAACAGTTCCTTCCTGTTAAGATTTGTAATTTTTTCAATTTCAAGTTAATTATATTTTTAAGAAATAAGCAGAATTCAAAAGAGCGTGAGCCACTGAAGGTGTGTAAAGCTCCATGAAAACCAGAGGAACACATATCAGACTTTGCTAGTTCATCATTATAGTTACTTTAAAATTTCTGTCCTAACCCGTCGTTTCAAGTTGCATTCAAGTGTAGGCTGCACTACCAAATGCACATAAAATGTGACCATGATCAAAGCAAGAGCATGTCTTTTGGAGAGAGCAAAGCAGACTGTAGGCCGCCTATTTTGCGTCTTTTGACATCATTGAGTGCAATAATACATGCAAGCACAAAACTAATACCCTCGTTAAAAAAATTATTGACACATAAATTGTAATGGGTACTTGTATAGGCCTACTGTACTTTACATACACATTCAGAAAGGCGCTCCTTCTCTCTCCTCCTCTGTCTTTATTTCTCTGTCACTCTCTCTCCTTCTCTCTAAAACAAAACTTTCACCGTCCGAACAGTTGAATCATTTTCACATTCTGTCGGACTTAACAGTAGTCAACGGGCGTTGCAGGAGAGATTCATTTCAAATAACTGCCTTTGTATCGCATTGCACGAGAATCCAGTGACGCCTCGGAGATGTGCATCACGTCTTAGCTGAACACCGCCTTCCGGCTGCCGAACAACCAATCACGTGCTGGGATACTCAGTTGCATGGATGAATCGACCAATCAACGCGCTGCTCAGACAAAAGTCATCTGTTCAACTTCCTAGCGGGAAGCTGCTATCTGGAACTGTCCTACGGACAGCAAGATCAGTGGTAAACAACCTTGAAACATGTGTTTTTATTGTTGTACCGTCATATTTGACAGTGTATTGCGTACAATAGTCAGTCAGTGATCCTTTGAAGGTGAGACAAAATATATTATTTTGTCATATGCGTTCAGGGTGTCGCGATACCATAAAGCTAAATTTGGTTAGCAATGCAGGTAACGTTAACGTTTACAGCTGTTTTTGACAGCTGTCAGATCAGATTGCTGCAGGAGCATCCGTTTATCAAACTCTCACGTTGTGCTTGTTACAGATAGATACATCAGCTAAACAGAGGAAGATGAAACTATCCCGAGCTGAATATAAAGAGATAGCAAGATGGACTGAACAACTGAGACCCACACGTCAGTGTATGAAGATGCTTAAGGAAAGATTTCCAAAGTAAGTGCTTACACACTGGACTTTTTTTAATATTGTGAGCTCCCTTGCATGTGCGTTGTATTGTGTGTAGCTACTGTAGGTGTGTTTATGTATGACAGATGCTGAAAACTCCATACTGCTGTGCATAACCATCTGTTACCACGCTGTGTACATCGTGAATCAATGATTAATGCCGAAATACACCAAACTAAATGTGTTTAGATAATAATTTATATACATGAAAGCAACTTAAGGTAAATTCAGTGACTTTATCATCTGCCTATCTATCAACTTCCCTTAGCGGCATCATTTATTTCTGTGCTGCCTTTTATCTCATATTATTAGATATTTATAAGCCACATTTAATTCACTTCTTATGATCACTAATTAATTCCACACAGGTTTCTGTATGGGCTTCTACCACAGCATTAGCCGGTGTTTTGCCATGCAGGGCCTGCACATCCAGAAATCGAAGAGAGAGGTTAATGGTTGTGTTTGCCTTTCTCCTTGACACTGAGGGCCCTCACTTTATTGAACGTAACATGTGTAATCCCTCAAGGCCACCACGACACCATGGCTGATCCCGTCGAGGTCGCTTACAAAGTCGTATGTATTTGGAGCTTCCTACTTCCATTGTGCCCTAATCACAAATCTAGAAGAATGTATTAGGTCCCCAAAGGGGACACAGTGGAGCTTGAGCTTGCCTTTGTTCTCATTGTCAGCATTTTACAGAATATGTCATGCGTAAAAGTTCATCTAATATCCTGTATGTTTAGACACCAACACTAGAAGGTTCTTCTCATGTTTATTTTGAGTTTCCTTAATCCCTTTGATTTCCTAATCCAAACTGTCTTTAACAAACAGTCCAAATGGCAGATTTTCAAAAAGTGGTACTGGTGGGTGTTATAATTAAAGAAAACACTGTACCGTTTTCATTTCAATAATTCTGCACGATCTCTCTCTCCCGGAGGTGCTGGCTCTTTTGTTTAGTCTTGCTGGTTATTGTTATTATTTCGTTTGCCATAACCAATCTTGGGGAGGCCCTTGCTCTTTAAAATCCCTGAGTCTCGTCACCGTGCCTGACAGACAGGCACGGCAGCAGTGTTTTCACAGCCTGCAAAATTATTCTGGTTGTCCAATCAGCTGAGCTGGGCTCTGGAGGGTTAGTGATTGGACTGGCAGGAAATCAGGCTCTTAAGACATAACATATCGACTAGGCCATCCATCATCTCTTAGCATGCGCTCAGGCACGGCAGTCAGCCACCCCCACCCCACACTCCTCCTGTCCCCTCGGACTGTGTGGGAGCCCTGCCACTGCGTAAATATTGGCCAGGCTGGGGCTGGCAGGGGAGGGGGGTTAGAGGTTTGTTGTGGACAAGCCTGCACTGAGGAGGTGGGCAAAAGATTGGTTGAGTTATAATAACCAGAGAAATAGAAAAGACAGGTATCTGGATATCGAATAATTTCACATTGCACCGGGTGATTCATGAGTTGTCTACCAGAGTCATGGCGGAGGCTGTGGTAGTTTTTTGAGTGGCATGTGCAATAGTTTTGTTGCAGAGGAAGCAGCTATTGTTTTGCTAAGTGATCATTTTATCACATGGAAAAATTGTGTCTTATATTTTTTTGCTAACAGACCTATCCCATCTATATATGGGAATGTTTGTCAGGAAATACAAGCTCATAGTAATTAGTTACAATTAGGGGTGGGCTATATTTCGGTGTTTTCCATTATTGACTTTAAGTGAAATCATATTCTGATAATATGATAGTACTGTGTTATCATTTTATTAAATTTCGCCAGCTAAATAATGTTCTTGAGCGAATTGGAATAAAAAAGTAATACTGAAAGAAAGTGTTATTACATATGCAAAGGCTTGTATATAATGCAGAAAAGTGCACCACATATTTTATTTTTTTAGTTGCAATTTTCCATATTTTGATTTTAGAAAAATCGCCCCGTCTTTTGGTCGGTCAATAGGAATAGCCATTACCCTCAAATCTCTGTCCGCTGTATTGAGTGCTGTAAGGATCAGAACCATTTCATAATCATTGTTTTTGATTGGAGACTTAAAGGGAGGAAAATTTAAACTTTGAACACAATGATTGTTATAGGCCATTTCAAGGTAATTTCCACGGGAGGTCTGTCAGTCTTTCTGTTGTACTATGAATATGGGTAGTGGGAGGAGAAAGGGAGTGTCCCATAGACAGACAGAAAGAGAGAGATTGCGATGTGGAGTCCCTCATCTGTAACGGCTGCATAACACAGATGTTGGGAGTCATCTGTCAGCCTGGCCTCTCTTGCCGGGCCCGAGCTGCTCTGGGGGGGAAAGAATTGGACACGGTGCTGTCACTTTTTACCCCCACTCACAATGGAGGGACATGCAAATATCAACCCCCATTCTTGCCCTCTCTTCCTTGCCCTGCTCTTAGCCAGCCGTGGTGTCCTGCCTAGTATATGGGCCGCAGCTAGGCAGCAAGGGGGGTGGGATGGCTCATTGCAGGCCAGTGCGGGGGAAATGTGACATCAGCCCCTCACGTCCTTCTCTTGCCATGTATTAGAATTGGAAATGATGGGCTGCTCTCTGAGGCCTTGCCTGGCTTCCCTTGGGTGTAGAGGGGACCCCAGTCCTTCTACCCTTTGTCCCCAGAGACAGTCTGTGTAAGAAGGGCAAGAAAGAGAGGGAGGGAATGTGAGTCCTCTGTGTCCTTCTGTGCTATATTATGAATGAATTTGGATGTAATGATCGCCACCCTCTTTAAAATGCCATTCGGCTCACTTCTCATATGGCTTTCATAGCCATGAAAGTAGGAGGGTGTGCAGAAAGGGGCAGATGCCCTGTTTTGGAAAATGCTTAAAAAGTAAAGTGTGAAGCATCCCTCTGAACACAGCCAGTGCCTCTCACTGTCTGTCTTTTACTCACACAAACACACATACACATACAGCTCCCTGGTGAGGAGTCCCTGAACGTTTTTCGAATCGGGCCCTAATGTGCCGTTTTCATCAGCACTGAGGCGGGCTGCAATATGGTGCTGGGACTCGCTCTGGGAATATGAATGTTGATTAAGCATGCGTTCAGCCTTTTGAAATTCTGAAGAAGTGTCAGAATAATGGATGTTGAGCAAATGTCAAGCATTTGTTAATTTCTCTGTTATTTGGGGTTTATCTAGCATGATCTTTGGAAGGAAGGCGCGGGATGGGGTTGTTATGGCATGTGCCATTGATATGGTGATTTCTTGGCTGCAGACACTTTGTTTTTGATGGTAATATCTACGCTCAGGACGAAGCTTAGGGACTTGCTCATTGATTATTTATTGTGGCTGTACTGTTTAAATCCCTTTTTTACATGGTGGTTAAATCCAAGGATTTGGTAACAGGCACGGTGCATTAAACTGGCAAGCTTTTGATACATTTTAACTTTATTGCTCAACTACTCAGCAAAATCCATGTATTTTTGAAAATCTTTTTTATAATTATTTTTATGTCAGCCTATATTTTACAATGTAGGGCAATTTTTGTTCATGGCCCAAAATATTTAACTTTTAGGACTCATACTATTATAGTTTCTTATGACCAAGATTCTCCAATCTTTTTTCAGTTTTAGAAGATTAGAAATCTAGCTTAGATAGTCAAATAACATTTTTACAAATCAGAAAATGTATGTGCCTTCATCAAAATTCTTTGTTATTTACTGTAATCATCGTTATTGTTATATTGGCCCCACTTAGTTACCAGAAAATTTACATTATTATTTTCAGTTCAGTTCAAATATCCCAGTTGGAGTTTTTCTAGATTTAACTATGATTTACACTGTTGTCTCTGTGGAATCAACTGAGTTGCTCTGTTGTAGCTCTTGTGAAGGTAGACTTCTACAGTGAGTTTTGTAGCCTGGAAGTGGCAATGGCATTACCCAGAGACTAATCTAGAGCTAGTGCCTGTGGGGTCATCTCCAGTGGCCTCTAGTGCATGGCCTCATACGTCTGGCGTGCCCATATTGAACAAAACACGAAGTGGCAGTTGGGGCTTAGGGGTACAACCCTTAAAGGCTGAGAAGCTGGCTAAATAATTCCACAGCTTTATGTGGTTAGATGAGCATTGGAAAGGTGAAGGGTTGAATGAAGTGTAAGCAGAGAAGAGAAATGTGGAAAGAAGAGACGTGCTGAGTTTACAACTTCACGTCAGGCTAAGGAGTTCATGAATAATAGATGCAATCAATTACTTGATTAGGAGGCACAGGAATGACTACTTCCTCTTTATATCGTAGTGTTGTTGTCCAAGCACACACTATAGATTATAAAACCTTTTCGGCTCATTGGGCTAAAAACACTGAGGTAAGCAGCCTGTTGCTTAGTAAGGTATTACAATTCTAAGGGACACTATCTTGATGGATTGCTTGACAGAATAGGATGTTAATATTAGTAGAGGCCAATTATTGACACATATGTGTGTAAGACCAACATACTTCCTTGGTGGGAGCATCAGTGTCGTCCCTCAACGCCCAAAGCTATTTACACAGAGAGGGAAACCTACAGTATGGAGTACCATAGTTCTGGGCAGCTATGGAGACTCTTGCCCCAGGTTCTCTTTGCATACTCAGATCAATTGCAAAAGAAGAATGAGACAAATTGCCCAGAATTGTACTAGTTCCCCAGCCACGCTTGGGGGAGTAGGCAATTGGTCAGTGTAAAGTGTTTCTTTGCCAGACCAGTGGCCCCTTCGCCCCTTGACAGATAACATGAACCTCAGATTGCAGAAGCAGCAGTGGCAATAATTACACTATAACAATGGCAACGCACCACAATAGTTATAACATGTTTAGTCACAGACAGTCATAAAGACCCCTAGCTTTCGGGAGCAATCACAATTAGGGTGGTGATTGTGGGATCCTTCCCGCACTTTCTGCCACCATAATATAACAGTTCTGACATCTCAGGACACCTCAGCAGACAGAAATTTTAAAGATTGTAATAAAGTGAAGGGAGTTGTGTAAGGGTCATATTTTTCGACTATTAGGACAATTGTATGCAATGAGATGCCCTGTTTTGCTTCTGCTAAAGCCGTTTCTGTCCGCAGTCCCCCGCAGGCTTGTAGGTTTGTATGGCCTTCCGCAGCAAGACGGCGGGGTCACTATTAGGAAATGCAGTGGAATGTACTCTGAGTCAGGCTGTTGGTAAATCTTTCTTAAGTTATGGGGTTAGGGCTATAGGGAAACTTTTGCTTACCAATGAAAAATAAAGAAATTAAAATAAAAATATACATAAAAATTATAAATTCTGCAACTATACCAAATGCCATACATGAATGTTGCATTGATTGTAATTGGAACAAGGATTTACAATTGTTTTACAGAAAAAAAGTAAAACAAATTTGAACTGTAAACACGTGTGCTCATTGTGCAAGTATTTGTTTGAAGCTGCATGACACACTGAGATTCGTGTTTGTTTCTATCGCTTGTCAAAATACATCACATTTATAGATTGACGCATAAAGATTTTTTTCGGTACACATTTATTTTGCTGTTGATGACGGTAGACTTAACTGAGAAACAGATGTTAGCATTTTGCCTATCAGCATGTGTAATTAGTAACATTTGCATATCCAGATTCAGCTGTTTTCATTTTATAAAATATTGATCTATAGGAAAGTAAATGCTTAATATGTTATTGTTGTACTCTTGTTTGATTGTGATATCCTAACTATTCTAGGACCACATTAGCTGGTAATAGTAGTAATAGATGTGTGGATAGCAGTAGACTAAGTTATTAAAACAAAACAATATTGCCATACACTTTGAAAGACTGAATAATTTCATCCGTGGCATTCCTTTTTCAAAATAGCTTCGCTGCCATTAGTAAAAAATATGTGCTATGACTCAATTAGCCAGTTCCATGCCCTGAAGAGTCGCACCATGCAATACTCTCTGCATGCAGATCCACCAAATGCTAAGTACTATTGCAGCATATGATACCAATGCCATTAGCCAGGTGGCTTTCATTACCTAAATTACAGCTATTGTTTATAATTAATTATTTGTAAATAGGAAGATTCTTAATATAATTGATGGCTTGAATTTCCCCCATCTCCTATTAATAAGGTTGATGGGAATTTCTAGGCTTTTCACTGCTGTTTTCCCTGTATGCTTAAGACACTGATGTACTTTAAATGCACAAGGAGATAAGGCAGTTCAACACTCAAACATGAATTTGTCAGATTCATAACCAGTGGATAGCCTAACTTAATAGAGCCTAAAGCACTGACCAGACAGGCATACCAGCTCCATGACAAAGTGAAAGTGCCTAATTGTTTTTAATTTAATCTGCTGCTTTACTATTTTGGGTGCCAGTGCATATTAATACTCTGTCTTATGTTGTAAGGAAGGGTAATTAGGTTGAGAGTGAACGATTCCCTAACCACTCTTCTGTCTCCCAACCTTCTGTTTCCCCATGTTCTAAATTATATCCAAGAGGGAGGGATTTTTTATTTTTTTCTTCTCATATAAAGGTCAATGTAAGGATGCATTGCAGTGTCAGAGAGGCTTTAGGAAAACATTTTCATATATTCATTGTTTTCTTTAATACATTTTGATCATTTAACACTGGTTTGAAACCAAAGTTATAAAATGCAAACAAGTAGGCTAAGTAAGTAGGACAGAGATTAATGAACAAATTAACTCAGTTGTTAACATGTTTTTTAATATACAGTTCAAGTTCAAGTTATCTTATTCTGTCATATCCAGACTATTGATTTACAATTATTTCTGAGAAATATTTCTAATCTAACAATTATTTTAAATAAGCATTATTACTATACAAATCTTGTTTTTTCTTTAGGTCATATAGCATTATGCAAAGTTTTATAGAGAAACATTTGCTGAGCTCATCAGCACAAATCTGAATAAACTGCTGCTCATTAGCTTTTTTAAAGCCAAAAAAGAAAACAGAGAAAGTGATCCGATTTTTGAATAGCTATGGAATAGAGTATTTTCTTTTGTATCCATTTTTAAATCTTTTTATAACCACTTCTATAGGACAGGGTCTCTCAAATGCTTGTACTGTGTCTGTGAATCAAGGAGGTGGATGTAATGCTACTGTGCAGCAGGCAGATCAGATCCCCATTGTGAGACTGCACTTGGCTCTATATTTTAGCATAAAGTGTGCATGCTAGGCCCAGGAGAGCACAGGTTGAATATACATTTATGTAAACCTTGCTATAACTTACTATTAATGTTAAATGGAAAAAGGGCATTTTGCAATATGAGCGCAATGTAAAACTTGACAGACTCTATAAAACATAGACAACTCTTGGTGTGGATCCAGCTATCTGCCGTCATTGGTCTTATTGTTTTTATATTTTTGATATATTTAATATCTTAAATATGTTTTAGTACTTCAGTTAATATCTGCATTTGTGATGCTTTTGTCCAGTTTTGATGTTGGCAAAAACTGAATACGGTTCAAAAAACGAAGAGAAAGAAAAATAAAAGTCCACAAAGTTCTTGTTGTGTTTTTGAAAAAGATATGTTTTCCCAGATATTTAGAGCAGTTTATGTCCCTTTAAAGTTAACAGGGTATAGATTTAGCAATTAGGCAGTAATCATGCTCATTATAGAGAGTAATCCATTTAAAACCTAACAGATGTCTGCTCCAACAGGGGAATCGTGATGGTCTCATGCCAACAATAAGGCTGTGATGTTGTTCAAATGCTCAGGTGCAAGGTTGAAGTGTGGGAGACATTTTTTTCCACCCTTAAGTGTCCACATGTTGACAGTTGACCATTTAATGGCCCACATAATTGCAGTGGCCCCTTCGTCCCTGTGCATCATTGTAAATTGCTGAGGTGGCAGCGTTTTTCTGAGAGTTTCCTCCTATTCTCCTTCACTTCAAACATTTGTTTCTTCACTGTTACTGTAAGTTAGCGGTCGACGCGACTCATGATGAGTTGTGATGAGTTGAGCCCCAGAGAGCTAGAATAGTTGAGAATTAGTTGTTCTTCAGCAAGAGCAGTAAAACTGTTTAAAAGTGGCATCTGGAGAACCCAAGATGACGTCTTTGGTGGGATAAGTCATTATAAACTCTAAACTATTATAGTGGTTGAAATGCTTTTATTAAGGGTCGGTCACAGACTGAGACTCCAGACAGAAATCAATGTTTGAGATTCCTTTGGCTTTATTTACATGTCACATGGTTATTTCATGGTTTATAGTGATTGATGTCGTAGGCCGATGTAGACTCAATATTTCAATGCAGATTGCGAGCTTTGGCTTCTCGTCAGAATTTACATACCACTCTCAGGTGACTCGTAATGAAAAGTCCATTAAATTTAACAATCAAGTGTACTGAGAGCAGTGTAGGAAGACACAAAAACACTGGAGACCATCAAAGAGCAGTTTGTATGTGTCTGTCCGTGTGTGCATGCATGCTTCTACTGCATGCCTTTTTCTTTTCTTTCTTGTTGATATGCAGGGTGGAGGTATGTATCATCCAATTAGAATAATATCTGTCACTGCTTTAAATATCTTCAACGCAAAGGATGCTTGGTGGGTAGGGGAGGGGTATTGAAGGGGCTGTGAGTCCCTGTTGGAGCTGCCTGTTTTCTTGGTTTGCATCTCTGCCAGGTGTTTGACATTGACTGGAGCTGAAGATGAATGTAACTTATGGCAACCCATGGAATTGACCGACTCCTGGGAGTCCCAGCTTCCTGTAGTGAAAGTTTCCATTTTCAAAGCCCATCAGTTGAAGTGGGAGGGCTCAAGAAGGGCCCATATGCCAGCACTGACAGTGAAGCAGGAAAACCTTCTCTTACCCGTGTGTTGCTACACCGATCACACAAACAAATACACACACTAACAGTGGTCAACTCCTTTGCCAAGAGACATCTGCCATACCAGGGAGTGTAAGTGGCAGTGAATGCTGTGCTTCTCTCAGCGATTGGGCCTGAATCCTATCAATTATTTGCAAGATTGTCATTAAATTCTCTTCAATTTTGTCATGCTTTGCTAAGTGTTCTTGCCTTCTATGTAGTTTTACAGCAGCGGAAAGTGCACTTCAATTAAGAAAAATTTAGCATTTAGCACTCTTATGGGAGAGAGAAAGGGGATGGAAGAAGATGGTATGTATGAATGAGTGAAAGAAAAAAAAAACTAGCTACATTTTTCTCATCTCTCATACCACACACAACCTCCCCCTTTCTCCCACACCCACGGCATCGTGGCAGGAATCCTTTGTCAGAGGTGTTCATCTGGAACAACTTTGCCACACTTGTTTTCATGTTCTTTTAGATTACAGGGCAGCTGGCCCCAGCTTTGAAGCTCCCCCTCTCCCTTTGTCTCTGTGCAATGCACTCTGGTAATTAACTTTGTCCTTCTTTTATTTGTTCCAGTCACTCGCAGTCCACTCTTCTGAGCATCTTCTCCCTGGAGTACCAGGTTAGAAGTTTTCTTCCTTTGTGAGCCCTGACAGGTGCCTAATTGAATGATGAATGTCCCTTTATTTCTTTGTAATTGAACTGCCAGCTCTCTGATTGGTTTGGAGGAGGGGGGGGGGGGGGGGGGGGGGGGGGGGGGGGGGGGGGGGGGGGGGGGGGGGGGGGGGGGGGGGGGGGGGGGGGG
>JAPMOB010000693.1:0-12016 GCA_029875015.1 Lepomis gibbosus | reverse complement strand
TGTGTGTGTGTGTGTGTGTGTGTGTGTGTGTGTGTGTGTGTGTGTGTGTGTGTGTGTGTGTGTGTGTGTGTGAGTGTCCTGACACCATCAGCTACAGTAGGTAACCCTCAGTGCCTTACGCTGTACAGGACACAATGATTTGTCTTTCTGAGACAATCACAGCGCACACACATAAGATTTTAATGTCCTCGTCGCCATCTTCACCCTCCTCTCTCCCTACCTCACCTACTCTTCACCTTCCTTTTTGGATCATTAAGTCAAGTCTGGACAGGTGAGGGTGGAGGGGGAGGAGGGTCAGTAGATAATCATTTCTCTCACCCATTCTCTCTCATGCCGTTTATTGTATATTTTGGCTCTGTAATTCTTGTGTATATAATCCATAAACTTTCTGAAAAACTCATTGTGTTCATCTGATGTTCATTAATTCTGTCTTATCTCGCTGTGTTTCATTCTTCCTTCTCGGCAATTTCACTTTGAGTTCATCTTTCTGTTTCACTCCCCTCCTTTCTCATGTAACACCATTCATAAACACAAGGTGGTGGGATTGAGCTTTCACCATTATCAGTCATTATGAGAGGTGTACTCAATGCCTGTATGCGGTGTAGGTTGAATGAGTTCATGCTTGCTTATCTGTGTGTGGGTGAGTTTTGTCTGTAAATGTATGACTGCTGTTTGTTTGCTGTGTGCTTGTCTTTGCGTATGTCTTAAGTTTTTTTTGGATTCCAGCAGGTATTAGGGGTGAATTTCCTGTTGATTTCTGCACAATAATTTATAATTCATTCACTTGCATTAATAAGTTATATTCTCCAGTAACTTTATTTGTGTGTATAAACTAACAGAAGAGAAACAATGTGTTTGCCCACAAAATATGGTATGTTTAAAGCCGCACTAATCAACTGGGGAGCATGGGGGAAAAACCCTAATATATTATCACCTTAAGGCTATATTGTATCCAGCAGACGCCAGAGCAACATTAATTTGGAGTTCTATTTGTGTCTCCCCAGTTAATTAAAGTTCTTGTTTTAGCTCTGTTTTGGTCCTCACCAACTTCTAAGAAGAAATCTGGATCTAAAGTTACTAGATGTTTCCCAGCTAGTTGCTAACTTTGTCTGCTGTTTGGTGAATGAGGAAGGAGATAGCTACTGAGACAACTTCTGATGTACTATCGGAAAGGTTTGAGAGAGCGTCAGCGTGACGAGTGCACTCATTGTAATAACTTAGTGATAGTCTGATGGATTAAGTTAAGTAAATTGTGTGCACATCTATAGCCTACTGAAGCACAGCTGCTGGCCTGACTTTAATGCTGTGGGTGCTCCTTGCTAATCCCGTTCATCTGAAGGCAGGGCTTATTAATGCGAGTAATGAGGTATACATTATTTGTTCATATGTTATCAAACATTGATTCCTCAGAGACATGGGTGAAGTGTCTCCTGCTGTCGCCATAGCAACTCTCAAGGCCCCTCTCTCTATTTCCATCAAATCTCTTTATTTCAAATTTTTCTCCATTTGTTTCCATTATCATCAACCCAGTGGAGACAAGTTGCTTCCTGAAGATCTGTCCTCATGTTTTGATGTCAGCGTGCTGGACGCCGATCTCTCCCAAAACATCTCAAGGTGCAACAAGATCAGGAAATTAGCACAATGTATTTTTAACCCTTTGTAGCACAGATTGGATTACTCTCTGACACGTTGGATTTATTATAATGTCTTTGTCTCATGACAAGTCAAGGTCCTTGTACAAACCCAAATGAACCATCAGCTCCTTCATTGGACAATGTTTTGGTACCCTTTCTGATAGAAGTAGAGATTGAAGAGTCAAGAAATCTGAAAATAAAATCTAAAGATTTGGGACATTTCTGTCTCCTCATCTCTGGTATTCATACAGGTTTACACTTAAACCTATATTTTACCTAACAGTAAAAGCTTCAGAGTAAACTACTCCAAACATAAAATGCAACAAAACCCTTCCCCAAAAATTTGAATATGAGATTGCCACCATTGGATGGTGAAAAGGAGCTACAAAGGGTTACAAAACGTTAAAAGTATCCAAATAACAATAAAAGTGCTGTCAGTGCAGAGATGCATTGGGGAAACTCTGAAGCAACTACCAACCATCCATCCCATCACCATGCAAACCATCAGACACTTGACCCAGTAGAAACCGAACCAGTGCCACAGTAGAAAACCATACAGGATTCACTCAGTAAGTTGGGGGAAAAAAGAGAAAAAAATAAACATACATGGCAATTTAAGATAAAAGAGAAGTATTTAATTACAGATTTGCATGTGCAATGTGCATGCCACTATGTGGGGTAACAAGTCAACTTCAGGAATTAAAAAAATAAATATAAAAGAAAAAAGTATATATATATATGTAAAAATATATATAGATAGATGTTTTTAAGAGCAATGTGTTTCTTTTTTCTTCTATTTTTAAAAACAAAAAATGAAAAAAAACCTGACCAAAAAAAACCAAACAAAAATGAAAAAAAAAATCATCCTGATAAAAAAAAAATGGAAATGACTTTGGTGATGAAATCAAAGAATGTTTGTTTGTTATATTTGCCAGTTATTTCACGGGGGAAACCTGTGAGGGAACAAGGATAGTTAACACTTTAACTAACATTACAAAAAAAAGAAAAAATGATTTTAAAAAGGGGGAGAAGGAATGCAAACCTTTTCCTTGATGAAAAACAATCCCTTTGAGAGTAAAGAGCTGCCTGAATCTGAATCTGGTGATGTTATTCCCGTTTATTCCGGCTATGAAATCCCTTCTTTCTCTCTCCCTCTCTCTTTCTCTGACCATCTCCTTCTCTGTTTCTTTCTCTATCTATCTCTGCTGTTTCTACCAGTGCATTTTGTAATTTCAAACAGAACTCTTCCTAAAGAACCTGAATAAACCAGAGAGAATGCATTCTACCCATCCCCCTTGTCTGTTTTATTGATCCTGCACCCAGTAACACACACAGTAACACACTTTAGTAATCATATTACACACAATCAGACGTTTTCATTGTCTAATGACAGGCGCATAATTGTTAATTTAAAGGAAAGATTCAACATTTGGAAAATGTGCACAATGGCTTTCTGTCTCAAAGAGGAAATATTAAATATGAAGTTTGGACACTCCACTGCTTTGCTGCAACCACGTGATGCTGACAAGACAACTTTCATTTTTACACTTTGGTTTTTGTGTAGATTAAACATAACACATGTTAATGACCTATAGAGATGTTGGTAAGTAGTTTTTGTTGCCTTCGGACAGAGCCAAGCTAGCTGTTTCCCGCTGCTTCCAGTCTTTGGGCTAAGCAAACTCCTGGCAGTAGCTTCATGTTGAATGGACGGACATGAGAGTGGGATGAATCTTTTAATCTTATTCTTGGGAAGAAAGCAAATAAGCACTTTTCCCAAAATACCAAGCTATATATGTATGTTCTACATTATGAATATCTTATGTGTAACACAATAACATTATTGTTGCCCGTTAATGAAAACAGTTACCTATTATGAGCTTTTACATCCTTTAAAACTGAGTGCAAAAGTAAACAATAAAATAGTATAAGGACACAATTTAATTTTATAGTTATTTTTCGCAGCTTATTAAGACAAAACTAGGTGATAGTCACAGTAGCACTTAATTTAAGGATTAGGCTGGAGTTATTCTATATTTTTTGTATTTTCAGCAAATCCCATGAAAAGATGAAAACCACCAATGGATTCATCTCTTAATACTTGACTCCCCTACCTTATCTGTGGTAGTCAGCCTAAAGCCTATTGTACATCTTTTAAACAGCTCACAAATATATAGTTTTTATCTTTTAAAAAGGTTCAGTAATTTTCAGCTGGGCACTTTATGAGTCTAACAAAAGTGACATTAAACATAGTATGTGTCTGACAATATTATGGGAAGGATCCCTATAATTTTTTAAAGAGTAAGTTTCTTTTTCACTGTGCTGCTCTCATCAAAACCACCAGACTCCCTTTACAAAATAGTAATTTTACCTCTCTGGTCTACGGTTGCCTCGATTGTGTGACTTTAGTGTTTTTTTAACCTTTTTAAAACACCAAAATCACACAATAACACCAACAATACAAACAATGTCACACAATAACACAAATAAACTAACCAACCAGCAAGACCAGCAACTCTGGTGTTCTGCAAAGTAAAATGACTGTTTTGCTTTGATGACAGCGATATAGTGACAGTTTTTAAAGAAAAAGGATCTTACTCACTAAAATGTTTTTTTCTGTAGGGATCCTTTCTGCAATGTTGTCAGACACGGTAATAACATTCTGAGCCTGTCAGTTTGTGCCAATTTCTGCTTTTCCTCCAATGCATTTCAGAGACAAATCTACATTACTAGGAAACTGCTCCTGGGCCCAAGAACCCCAAAGGTGCCAATAGCCAAGTACACAGTATATTAATTGTTTGTACATAATATGATTAATAGCCAAGTTTCCTAATCTTGTGGCCCTTTCTTGACGAGAATCTTGTGCTCAAATTGTGCATAATCCCTAACTCAATTTGTAATTAATCACTCAAACTGATTGACACAATCTGCTCATGATATATACACTATACGATATGAACTTAGAGGTAACAGGGTAAATACACAAATTACATATGGTGTTTACACACAAAACTAATTTCAAAATAAAGTTAGCCTATAAAATATGATTTGTTTTTACAGATGAAGTGATCAGCAGCTGCACCTGAACCACCTACGACATCAGAAATACTGTATTAAAGTTAACGCTTTGCAGGACCTTTACTAGACATTAAGTTTTTTTAATGTCATGTCCAACTTTTTAAGGAGGAACACTTCTCCTGTCACTGCGCTTTACATAAATGCAGTTTTATATTTTTGACAGCTGATACACAAAGATGATAACAGTATTATTTATCAGTAATAACTGTTATTCAGTGCTGTTGTCAATGTACACACCAGGTGGCAAAGAGTACCCAGTCACATGCAATAGAATTATTTTACATTAATGTTTTCAAATGAAAACTAATTATCATTTAAGTAGCAAATTTCATGTAACAGGATAAACTTTCTAAATTTGATTTCATAAATTATACAGACATTATACTAAATGATACAAGTACAATCACAATAAGTAATGTAACTTCTGTACAATACAGTTTCACACACAAGCCAATTATGACAACATCCATTTTTAGAAATGTTATTACAAAAATTACAAAGTCTCTTTTTGATGGATTAAACCGTTAAAGACAATGCCAAATAACATACTCATTTCATATTCTCTTACTGTAAATTTAATGGATTATTAATATACTGATATAAAATTACAAAGATTTCCAAATTATTCAGTAAATTATACAATTAAACTACATGAATATATCTATCTAATGGAGCGTATTGCCATCGTCATTTTTCTGCAGATGAGTACATGTGCCTCAATGGAAGCGTGGAGCAGTGAATGAAACAAAGCTTCATTTGTTCCTGCAGAGAGTTCAGAATCCTCAGAGGCAGCCAACTCATCACAGGTGAGATGAAGCTGCAAAATACACCATGATGGTTCTCCTTCTATTTAAGAATTTAAAACATGTTGAAATCAAACGCCCTCTCTCTGAATGTCCTGAGACTGCTACCCTCCTCCTCCTTTTCCACTCTGTCTACGTCTAGCACTACGTCACTGATGTGGGCTGTGGAAGACACACACACAATCTTTTGCTATGTCCTGCACTTCCCCCTCCCTGTGTGGTCACGTTTTATTGACATCCCTCCTCCTTTTTCATCCCTTCCTCCCCCTTCTTTCTTTGATCGCTTGCTGCTCTTCCTGCAGCCCTCCTTCTCCTCACATCTGTCCTTCCTCCTCCTCCTCTCTGTCTCTCTGTTTCCCACCTCCTAATGCACACACTGGGTGGCATTCAAATACACCTAAAGAGGCTAAAAACACAAGAAGAATTATTTTTTAATATGATGATTGTGAAAAAATGCAATTATCTGTGGGCTTTAAGGACATTTAAAAACACTAAAAGCATAGCCCCAGGCCATTAGCCTTCCCACTGCATCACACACACACACACACACATACACACACAGTTGTACAAGGCCAGATGTATTAGAGTGCTCTGTCCTCCTGCATCTGAGTCTTAAAATAGACTCCTCCTACACATTCTGTCGCCTGCTGGCATCAACACATCACTTCCTGTGTCTGTCAGCTCTGCTGCTCTCTCTCTCTCTCTCTCTCTCTCTCTCTCTCTCTATCTCTATCTCTCTCACACACACACACACACACACACATTCTTACTCATTCACATTCATGGTTAGTCAGTCCTCTGCAGTACTGAAGTGTCTCAATCAGTCACACAGTCAGCGCTGTGAGACCATAGACTGTATGACTGCATGTGTGAGAGGCATGTGGTCATGTGTTCACAGGCTCTTGACATGTGATCATCCGATAATTACACACACACACACACCCACACACACACAGATGCAGCACATGATTATTTCCTCTTCATTTACAGAAAAACTCCACAAGCCACTTTCAAACTGATTTTCAACAGAGCAGTACTTCCTGTTCACACAAATGCAGTTTGGTTAAAATAGGCTGTTGGAGGCTAGTGAATCTGATCTTTTTTTGCATTTAAAGTAACTGATATATTGAGCCAAATATCTAAAATTGTACCATTCTTATGCCAGAAATGTTCAAAATTTATCTCAGAGAATTTTAGTACGTTGATCAATGAACAAAAATACACAAATGATGATCACATCAAATATACTCAGTATTTTTCTAGTCATCATTTATACTGTATGAATGTTACTTAGGGAAGGGGAGGCCAGAAAAGGGTGAGGGTTACATATGTTTTTATTTCTGGTGAGTCTAACTGACAATCGGATGGTATTTTAATTTTTTACTCATCCCAAATTAATATTTTGTTTTCATCAATTAAAAATAGTCACAAATGATGACTGTAGTGCGCACCACTGTTTATAAAAGTGCCATATTGCCATACGGAGAGGACAACAATGTCACTGTTTCAGGGCTTAATTTTTCCCATCACAAGTCAGGTTTCCATCCACATTTAGAATACATAAAATAATTAATGTATGTTAATATCCACTACCATTATTCAAATATTAGCAGTTCAAGATAAATGGCTAGTGGTGCTCATTCTCCTGTCAGTTGCTGTTGCTATTACACCATTGTAGAAATGAGAGATGACAGCGGCAGTCAAACCTCAAATGATGGAAAACTATCCAGTGAGCAGGATGGAAGTATGGCATTTCAATTGGTTTCTTGGATCAATTTGAAGAACGTTACAGTCTCATCATCGCTCCTCACAGTCCTGATGTTTCTGTCTGCCACTATTTATCGTCTCTACAGTGAACCGTAACTCTTTTTTTTATCAATACACCGATGTGTCCACCTTAGCCAAGCATAAATGGGTTATGAGAAACACAAACACGTGGGTCTTTATAATCCAGTTTAGCCCTATAATTGGTATCAAATTATTCTAACATAAAAAGTGGCTGGACTATTCTTAATTTTGTTATGTTTGCCACTTCAAACGGGTGTATTAGTGGCTGTTGTGATTACTATTCCACTAATATATTGAGGTTTGATTTAGATCTTAAATGATTTATGCTTTGCCTCTTTAGTTATTTAGATTTCAAAAACTGAAATATAAATAAGCCTCAACCCGCCCATTCCAGTAATGTTTTGAACAGTCACTTAATTTATGAATGTTTATAGGCTACTATTAATTTATATTAATGTGACACCCAGATGGGTTATTTAATTCAGTTTAATAAGGCAATCAGTGTCATGCAGTAATAATTTACATTTCAAACTAATATGTAATCAAACCACAATACGGTCATCTTCATGGAGGTATATACCATGACATCAAAGACCCTGTATTGGCCCCCACACATCTGCACCCTCACTCTGATTGGTTGCACATTGTATCTGCCTCCACCACAGGCAGGAGCGTGCCGATCGATGCATGCATGCATCCTGTGTGAAGACATTTCCTGCGCTGTTCTTTTTTTAGCTCTGAGCTGTTATAGCTCCACGTCACTGTGACTGTCTGGCCTCTGCTCTCTGCATCTTAATCAGGCTGCACACATATATGGTCGTCACAGTGCAGGACTGGTCCAGGGTGTCCACTGAAAACATCTACAATTTACTTAGCTTGCTATAGAAGCAAGTGTTTTAATAGGGATGTTTTTTGTGCAGCAAGACATGTTAGAGGCCAGTGTGGGTTGGTCTGTCTTTCCATCACTTTGGTCAGAACTGAAATATTTCAACATCTACAGTACGAACTGCTATGAAATATTGGTAATCATAGAATAGAATGAAGGAAGCCTACTGACTTTAGTAATCACCTGACTCTTCCTCTTGCGCCACCAGCAAGTTCCGATAGTGGTTTTGAATGAAATGTCTTAATACGTATGGATTGCTATGAAATTTGGAACAGACATTCATGTCCCTCTCAAGATGAATTGTAATCAGTATGGGCATCCCTTCACTTTCTATTCGTCCAATAGCTTAATTACCAGCAAAGCTGATGACATTTCAGTCAGCCTCAGCTGCACTTTGTGTTTAGAGCTAATTAGGAAATGTTAGCATACTAGCACACTAAACTAAGATGTTGAACATGGTGACCATTATATCTCTTAATCACCAGCATGTTAGCATTATCCCTATGAGCATGTTAGCATGCTGACATTAACATTTGGCCCAAGGCACCATATGTACAACCTTACAGAGCCGCTAGCATGACTGTCTTATTCTCAAAACAGAATTCTTTCATAGTTTACAACAGAACAAGGACGGTAACAGAGCAGTAATAACGGTAACACAGCACTGTCACAAATCAACCAGTTAACACACAACAGAGAATAGACTTGCTTACTTGCTGTAGAATCTGTAGATATGTTTATTTTTCGCTTTGTTTTAATATAGAAAACATTAGAGTAGCAGTTTTTTGTTGGCAAAGTTTCAAAATATGTAATTAAAAGGAACAAAACACTCACACCATCAGTTTACTTGAAAGGAAATTTGCACCTCTGGCTCCATTACGGCCCTTTTCAGCAAAACAGCACAAACCTGCAAATTGATATACAACATAATAATTCCCAATAACACCATGTCCATGAGCTACAAATGCTATTTAGTATGTAAGAAATTTGAGCCAGCATGGGTCTCTTCAAAAAATATGTTTACTGTTTGATGTGAGCCCATGTACTGTCCAAGGATATGTTGTATTTTCATTTGAGTGGCTGTGTGGAACATTATGTACCACTGCTGTTGTACCCGTCTGTGGAAAACCTGCAGCTTTCAGACGAACAGCCAATAAAGCTCAGCTTTCAATCTCTTCGGAGCAGTTAAGTCGTAGATGTAATAGGTCCAAACCATGTGGTGTTAATGTGACACATATGACGCTCACAAAAGTCCTTGAAAACAAAATGGAGTATCATTTGCACAAACGACAGAATGACCTAAATATGAGAAAGATGATGATCAATGCCAATGACTCGATCAAAGAGAGTTTTCTGCCATTCAAAACCCGCCTCTGCTGAAACGCTCAGAGGCTCAGCAATGACAGACGTGGCTGATTAATATGACATATTGACAAAACTAATCTCAAAATGGAGTTGTAATGACAATGTTGAGGAGCATTGATCACACATCCTTTTTATTCAGTTTCCTGTAAACACCCACCCCGATTCTTCATCACTACATTTCCCAGCCTATAGCCATCATTGATCCTTACTCAGCCCCTTATCCTCAACCCCTCAGCTTCCTCTAACTCATTCCATCTGTCCCTCTCTGGCCCTAATTGATCCTGCTAACTATTATTATATCACTTTACTAAACTTTACAAAGTGGCATTGTCTTTGTTGGTAAAACTAATTACAGTGCTTTTTAAAGTACACTGCTTGACTTAAGTCCTTGTTTTACAAACACTTTTACAGCCTGAAATCCTCTCTAGTAGAATAATTATTGCCGCTTAAACAAGGATTTATACATAAATTTAAAAATGAGAGCATTAACCCCCAAAATGACCCAGATCTTTTCATGTTAAGCTAGTGATGTAATAATCAGATCAGGGCCACTATGTGTGCATTCATATGCTGTGTGGATTTTAGGTGGCAACACTCAATGCAGCTGCTGAACCTCTGAGATATGAAAATAACATTAGTAAATAAAAAACATGAAGCGTTTTAAATCAGTGGTTCCCAGCCTGGTGGTATGACACCCCCCCCTTAAGAAGATTTTAGGGGTCACTCGCTAATTTAAGACATAAGAATGAAAACAATAAGGATTCTGTTACACAAAATTTTGTACATTTATTCAGTTTTTTCTCAAAATCTTTGCTTGTTACTGGATACTTTCATACGGATGTCAAATGGTGACAAAGTTGACAATGTTTGTCAATGATGACAAAACAACCCCAAGTCAAGGAACATTGACCTAGCTTTTTCCTGTGACGTCAACCCTGTCACACAGTCTTATCAGCGGACAGCGTTTTCTAAGTTTCCATGGGCACATATGATTTCATCATAGCTCAGTAAGTGGACCTTAAGTTGGGATTGTTTTGCCAAATTACTATTTCCAAGGTAAAGAAAGAAGTTTCATTCTTAAGGATGATGATGATGATGATGATCGTGATGATAAAAATGTTGAAAATTGCAGAAATGGAAAGAAAAAGAAGGTTGAGATCATCGGGCGGAGGAAAAGGAAGATGATTATGATTAAGATGACGATCACTTTGACTCCTATAATCATAATTCTCTTCTCTCTTCATTATTTTCAACACATCACATGAGTTGTCATCATCAGCCTTTTCTTTATTTCGTGTGGGCAAGAATAGGAAGAAGATGGGGAGTGATGATGATGTTAACCCTTTAACACACCTCTCCCCCTGGAGACAGTATGTTTAAGGTTTTAGTTAAATACTCTGTATTGTGTCTTGATTATTTTGATGATAGGGAAATATTTTGTCAAAAAACAAACAAAATGACAGAAATATCAAGAGTCTAATGTGTAATTATATAAATTACTTATTTAAAATGCTCATATGTAAGTAAATTCGCAGCACTTGCAATCTGTGAAAGTGACTTAAACATCCAGGGAAATTCTTTATCTCTTAAGTCATGCTGTGCTATCACCGAAACTGATGATGATGATGACTCCATTAGTTGGACATTTTGTTAACAAACTCGCCTCGCTGGCCATAAAAGTACCTTTCTACTTATATCTGATCGCTCATTGATTCCTCCCTGCTTGGTCTTGTCAACAGGAAATATGGAATGTGTAAACAAACTGGTGGCTTGTTTACAACCCGGCTGGTTGTCAGATCACTTGTTTCTGGCTTTGTCAGACTTTGTTGTGTTGCCATGTCCCAGGGTTATTATAACTGACAGAAATGCTAATCAAAACGACAAACATTAGAACCAAGTGTTAAAAAATTGATTTATCCTTGCCGGAGAAAAACAACAACAAAAAAAAACGTTTCATTAGATGTTTTTTAGAGAAAAAATCATCATAATTTTTTCTCATTCTTCCTCTTTTTGACTCAGATGCTGCTGTCACATGTGGGGGAAAAGGAAGTCAGGAGGATGACAACAATAATGATGGCTAGTGATGAAAACCTGAGCAACCAGAACAACCAGATCAACATCAACTGAGTTTCAGGGTGTAGTTAGTTTCCAGTCATCTAGCAGAAAGTTGCTGTTGCTAATAAAGATGATGATTAAGACCCCCTCAGGCTATAAACACTACCTGCTGCTCTCTGTTTTATTGTGCTGTGATGTTTGGCTTGAGCTGGGGTGCCATTGCGTAACTCTTCTATTATCCCTCTTTGAATTGGTGTCAGGTCATGTTGGGAAGGAAGGATGTGATTCACAATTCTGTCATAATCGCAGGAAATGGTATGACCCTTGAAGCTGCTTGTGTGTGTGTGTGTGTGTGTGTGTGTGTGTGTGTGTGTGTGTGTGTGTGTGTGTGTGTGTGTGTGTGTGTGTGT
>JAPMOB010000686.1:0-14089 GCA_029875015.1 Lepomis gibbosus | reverse complement strand
AAAATATAAGTGGCTGGTAAAGTTGGGCATCCACCAGCCACTGTGGCTGGTGGGCAAAAAAGTTAATTTCCCACCCTGCTCAAGACCATGACTTGTTTAGGTGGAAAAGCTGGTGAATATCATAGACATGTAAGAAACAAAGTCACCATGTCCTGCCAAGTCCCTGCGCTGCCATGCCTGTACATTTTCACAGAAGCAGGAGTGTTTTTGTAATCAATCAATTATAAATTTGTTAAAATCACACATTTTCAACTTTTGATGTCCATTTCTTGTGTTTGGCTCTCAACAGAAGTGGTATGGAGTCTATGATCAAAGGTACACAAAAACTTGTATTAAAAAATGGAGGCTAGTTGCAAAGTAATGAGGTGTGGTCCTCCAGCTGAACCTCAGTGCAGTTTAAGTTAACAACAGCTATGGACATCCCCATTCTTCATCTTCATCTTCAGTGTCTTTATGGATCACCTGAAAAGGGACTAATTTTAGCATAAATGTGAGACTATACATTTTCATTCATGCTGCGCAGAATAAAATTCAAACACTGAATGTTTTCACTCTTAAGAGGCAATAAAAAGAGCACATATTACATGAATTTCCTCGGTTTAATAAACCTTGTCTCTCGAGGCATACAGTAGGAAGTACAAGTATATCTAAATTACTAAGTCTGAGTTACCAGGTGGACTTGGTGGCAGTCTGTTGGGAGCTGGTGATATGGAGCTCTATTGTGGGACTGGGAGAGTGATTGAGCGCCGCAGGCCTACAGAAGTTGTCCCGTCTGTTTTGTTGCCACTCTATTCAATCATAGGCACATTTACCCTTAAGGTACTCTCCAGAGAAAACGGGTGCTAACCTTGTGCACCTGTGCTTCCTCTTGATGCTGGGGAGGCTCACTAACCCAAGAGTTTGCTGTCCCTATCCTCTACCTGTTTGGTCTTTTTAATATAGATTATAATTTAGATCAAGGACAAAATGATTTTCTGGAGAGCTTAATTACCTACCTAAACCGACATTTAGAAATGTTCCATCTCTTACACACCGCCTGTATATCAATAGGAGGGAGATGAAAAAAGAAATGTAAGGAGCTTTCCATTCACATTAAAGAAAGCTACTGCATCTCTTAAAGCTTCATTGTGACTGAGGATAGATCTAATGTTTCATCACATCCCTTTTCAAGCTTTCATTTTAGTGTGGGTGTTCTTGATGAGTGGTGAACTGGAAATTATCCAGCGTTGGAGCATCAACATGTAATGTCAGTCCGTTATGGCCTGTCACTCAGTGCAGACACATAAATTACGTTTCTGTCAATCTGGCCATCAAATTAAACAAAATGTAAGAGTAATCAATGGTGAACAGGAAGATGAAAACATAGGTCCTTATTTCATCACATCAAATGGTAGATGCATTTTTTTGCACTCAACTCCTTTACAACTATCCTCATTTGCATGCAATGCTACCCAACCGTCCCAATTAGGGGTACAAAGAAGGAGGTAATTGCAGATTAAAAACTAGAATGCTATATGTAATCACATGGATCAAAACACAATTAAAACTTCATCTCAACCTGTTATAGCTCGCTGACGAGCCCAACCCCCCTCCCTGATCTTAATACTTTAAATCATATAAGGGAGGGTCGTTTGCCGACGGACAGATGAAAACACCTCTTGCGCCCAACAGTAAATTAATCGCACCAATTATTCACCACCAAGAGACATTTAATGCAAGCCTTTGGAGAAACGAAAGCTGGGCACTCAAATCCTCTCATTTGTAATTGGCTGTCTACTTCAATAATTGATTGGAACAAATGTGAAATGGATGAGAGGGTCTAAGTGTTCTCCATCACACGCTTTCTGGTTCAGCAAGTTCACGGGCGACTGCTCAAAAAGGAGTCCCACTGCACAGATTTAGCTGATTTTTATATCATCTGATTGCTATGCCTGTAAGTAAAGGTAGTAGCAGTGAGCCATTTATATGAAAAGGGTGTTCAAAGGACAGTTTGTCCTGATGTACACAAGTAATACTGTAGACCCTAGTGTCAAATGTCAACAACTGAGAGACAATAAAACAGTCTATTACTCTACCACTAGACTCTACACAAAGTCCGTCTATGAGTGTGCAATTATAGTGCCACAAGCTGGTTGACATTTTTTGGTTGTTCTCAAAATACCTCAACAGCTATAAAATGATTATATTGAAATTTGGTACATACATCTGTGGTCCTCAGAGCATGAATTTGATTTACTTTGAATGGGACATATAGTGTAAAGTGCTTTGAGTATTGGGGAGACTGGAAAGACACTATAGTAGTACAGTCCATTTTCGATTTACTTTGATTCCCTGACTTTTCTTCTAGTTAATTTGTCCAATACTTTGGTTTATTACCGCTAAACTAATGGCATTCCCATCACTCTCAGCTCTAATTTGTGTTTGGTGCTAATTAGGAAATGTTAGCAGGCTAACACATTGAACTAAGAGGGTGAACAAGGTAAACATTATACCTGCTCAACATCAGCATGTTAGCATTGTCATTGTGAGCATATTAGCAAGCTGATGATAGCATTTAGTTCAATGCACAGCTGTGCCTGAGTATCGCCTCAAAGAGCTGCTAACATGACTTTGTCTCGTTACTGCTCCTGGTATAGGAAAAAAACAATTAGCCGCAGCAACCTTGCTAAAGTCAACTGTAATCAATAGTTAGTGATAATTAATATTGTAAACTTACTGACCAAATAGAACGAATGATTTGAAATCTTTATGCAAAAAATACTGTATTATTAGAGGAATTATGAACTTACCCTTGACAAATGCATAGTCAAGGTGCCTCAAAGAAGCTGTAATTTCTAGTTATTTCTAGAGCACCATAAGGAACAGTGCGTTATATGTGGGTGAGCGAAAGCAAGAGAGCAAGCGGCAGAAAGTGGTGGTGAAAGTTTGCAGAGCAGTGGAAAGGATAGTGACCACAGAGGCGCTGAGGTCGGTAAAGCAAATTAGATGGGCAAACTAGTCCTTTAAGCTAATGATGAGACGTTTCTTTTGGATTTTAATGTGCAAATGAAATTCTTGGTAGTTATCCAAAAAACCTGTATAGAAAAAAGACGCATCAAAATGCATTGATAATCATTTTTTAATCACATCATAGCCCTCTGAACCGTGAGGTGCCTAGATTTTCCCACCCCTACCTAGCATTGGCTTTTGTGGAGTGTTTTTTACTCTTCTGAATCAAGGGTCTAAGAGTAACGTATGCTGTAGATAGTAAAGCCCCATGAGGCTAATGATTTGTAATATTGGGCTATAGAACTACAATTTACTTGACTAGCTACACAGAAACCAATGATAAGGCTGTTCACAAGAAGAAGTAATGTTTTAAAATCCGCATGGTCAAGTGGATGCAAAATTAGATTCTTTGCTGCATTTGTTTTTTGTGTGCCTGGCATGCATTCATTTCCATGTGTGTCAAGATGTCTTCATGATTGTGGAACATGAAGTCATGAAATGAAAACCAACATGCCCAGTGGGGCCTTAAGGCAGCAAAATGAATCAATGACACCAAGGAAGAATGGCTTAAGGGGGCATGTGGGGTGTTGTTCTCCTTTCACTGTCTTGTTGAAGACAACAAATGCACAATGCTATGATGTGAATGCATAATGCAAGCGCATGCATGCAGTATATACCGTACGCTGTCATGGCAACTGCTGTGACAACATGCAAGTATACTGTAAGAACAAGAATTTGAATTTTGAATGAGCAGAATGTGGGTGGTAGGGAATAATTTAATAATATGATTACTGTGATAACATGACCAGTGATTGTTGTAAAGGCAAAATAACGATGTTGTGAAAGTAATGTGTGCTGTAAGCACCTTTTAGTAGTATCAGCAAGGTAATTCTTAAATATTCTTATTTATTATTTACCATAGTGGTTCCTGACCCTTTTGGCTTTTGTCCCTTTGGAACAAAGCAATATCCACTTGTCATATGTTTACGCAAGCATATATTAACATTTTCATATTATTTCTTTTTATACATTTTAGCATCTTAAAGGAATACAATATTCTGTATATTAAAGAAAATAATGATGATTAAAGGCAAGTAAGAACATTAAACATTCTTTTGTACAGTAGAATATGTTTTTGATTTTTTTCAATCCCGCGGATTTTCTCATGACCTCTCAGATTTATGCTGTGACCCCTTTGGAGGGTCCTTGAAACCTCTGATTTACAGTCTGATCAATCAATTGACTGTATCTTCACATTGCTGCATTTGTGTTCGCTAATGTTCCTGTTTCTCATCTACTCTACTGTCACTGTACAAGAAAATATGTTGTCGCAATAGTGCATGATGGGAAAGAGAAAGCAGGTGCTGAAATGATCCCCTTTCATGCTGAATAATTGCGTCGACACCCCTCCACCTCCCACCCACAGTTGTTTAGCAAATCCTCCCAACAAGCCTTTGCTGCTGCTTGCTGTGGCGGGTCCCATCCACCTGCCAAGGGCTAAACACAAGTCCATCCATCACCGCACCACTTGACAAATACATTCCATAATAGAAGTTTATTTTTTATGGGAGGCTGAATCAGAGGCCTTCCCATGCATACAAAAATGTGTCAAAGTTATTTATGGGACCTGCTGAGAAGCACAATATGTCATATCAAACTCCTATTTTCCCTTTCCTTCCACCACATCGCCTGTCAATATCACTGCAGCTATCAATAATGTGGAACACCGGCAGAGATAAAGCCCTGTGGAGCTGTGGGTCACATGGAAGAACGTCCTCTCCTGCTGCTTGAGGAACATGCTCACACACTGATAAGACCACACATACGCATGCTGGAACATACGCATACTGGCACACAAAGATGTACATATTTCCAAAAGGAGCTTTTCGGCCAATTCTCTCCTGTATTTCTCAGAACAGTATTACATAGACATTCAAATACTCAACTGAGTGTTCATTGTCAAACATAGTGCCCATGAAATCCACACACTGATACGCACATGGTTGCTCAGATACTTACATCTAAAACAGAAATATTTTAAGTTGAGACAGCAGTTAAAAGATTACGATAAAAATACAGTCTGCTTTGGTTAAAGTGATCAAGAAACATAGGCCTATAATTGTGCAATTGTGTAAAGTGAGCAGTTGTGCACATTTATATTTTGGCTTATAAATGTTCAGGCAATGCACACCATTTGGTCAATGTCTTTTTCACACTTAACTGTCTCGTTACCTTTAAGGCATGTCTATCACGAAAATTTAAATACACATACACACAAACACACACACCAGTACAGAGCAGAATAGGCTTCCGTATAACGTTAACAACTAACAATTGCTCTGTAGTAATTATAGCTATAGATCCACCAAACGCAACATAAAAAATTAGTTACAGGCATCCGACCTACTTCACACACTTTGTCTCGAGTGTCCCTCAATATTACATTAGTCCAATATTGCCGAGCCTGCTAGTCACATTAGCTATCTTACAAAATAAACAGGAAAACTACATAAGACATGGCAAAACTTACAGCTTCCAGGTTTAAAGTTGGGTCACGGACAGTCCATGGCGATCCATCCTTCCCTTGAATCATTTAAGACCTGCTTGTCGAAGTTTTGAAGCACTGATTTATTCATTTAACATGCACCAAAGTGTAAAACAAGAAAGTAGGAGCATAGTGGTTATTGTGGTTGGCTTGTCAATATCACTTCATCCTAAAGCTACAATATCTTAACTTACAAAAGCTATGATGATTTCTCTATGCACAGAGGGATAGGTAATGGTGATCAAACCATTGAGATCACTGCAGGCGTACAATATCGAAATCTCATTCAATAATTAAGTTATCTATTCAAAGGGTAACTTATGTATGTAGATATGGACCATATTTCCCCCTGTTTTTACGGCTAAGTGACCAATGGAAACAACAATTTTTGAAATTGTTCCTGTATTGAGCGAGCCTTGGGGGCAACTGGCCACCTTCAAAGTATGTCCACTAAACTGCTTGCTTTTGCCACTGACAGGTTCAGATTGTTATTGTAAGTGTGTTACAAGCTGAAATCATTTTTAATCAAGAGCACTCTTATAATCTGGCGCCTACCCACAATGCAACTCAAGCCTACAATGCAACTCAGTCATTGACAGTTTGGTTGGAAATACGATTGTGTGTTATAGCACCTACTGTTTTTTTTCCAATTCATACTTGTGGTCTTTAGACCCAACCGATGCTGACATCACTGGAGGAAATTGGTCAGATATGCTGCAACACCCTCTGTAGCCACAAACTGTTTTGTACAACTTTTGCACATATAGAACTTGATGGAGATCCCCTTTAAGACTGGTCCTGGTCTGTAATAAATCACATGTGGACTGTCCTATACTGTAAAAAAAACATGATTTAAGAGTGCAAGCTGGAACCAACTACTTGAAGCAATGTGTGCAAGAATGTTGGGTTTGGTTCAAAAGTCACACAAATAGTGGCATGTTGTGCTCCAGTTGCCAAGAACACAATGGAATTCAATGCACTGATGGCCTCATCTGTCTCAAGGTGTCCAAGTAAATACATTCACTGATGCATGCTCCAATTCCATTCCCAAATCCAAGTTGAGCAACATATTAATTGAAATCGAACGCTCTGTACCAGTTCACCTTGGACGCTTTATGTTAACAGCAAGGTCCAATAGTGTCACTATGTTAATGATCCTACTAGATCACTAATGAACAGCTTTGCTGAGCTTGGTACAACAGTGAAAAGACAGCAATATAGGGAAGGGCAGTGTTTCCAGGTTCAGAAATAACAGGGACATAATATATACAAAGCACAAGAGCAGAAAGTGGCATGACCTTCGCAATAACAACTGAAACCACACACATGAAATCATTTTGATAATAATTGAAAGCAAGGCTTTTCACATCAGAATGGTCACATTTCAGTTTCATATAATTTGCTGGAGTTGTGCCTCCTCTGGCACATTGTGTAAGCCAACATTTTGCTGAAGCTATGTACAGTAAGTATATTAAGTAAGTGTTTTAGTAGTTTTTCCTATCATAATAAATGAGTAATTATAATATATAATAAATATATTGGTAATTAATTGTTACATGTTACTTGGCCAATCATGTTACCTGAGTCAGCTGTTAAACATTTAAGGTTGGTGAGTTGGTCTACCACTTTGGTTCAGACTGAAATATCTATAAAATATTGGATGAATTGCCATGAAACTTTGTACACACTTACTGGTTAAATGGCACATAATCTGGGCACAAAGTAAGACACACAGGCACAATAGGGTTGTATTGTATGAGTGTCAACTCCCATTCCCTTTAAAATTTGAACAGCAGATAAGTGGCACTTTATGAAAAGTATAATATACGATAAATTAATTAATAAGTGTGATGCAGACTCACCACAGAGAGAGACAGAGAGCTCATGATGACAGAAGTATGACAGAAGTGTCGACATGCTATAAAAACTTTCTTTGATCATGAAGTCTAATGTTATTCTACAGTTCAGTGGTTTAGCAGTGAAGTGTACTGGACTGGAGTCAAACAGTAACAGACACATAGATATGCACGGCTCCTCTATGAAACTTCTGTACCCTCTCTGCGCTGCATTATTATAAACTATGATGAACTGGTCATGGGTCACATCTCTGTCTTCCAGGTGATTTCTTTGCGTGTTGTATTGATGTCTACGTGCTTTCTTTAATGATTTACTCTAATGATTAGAGAGGCTGCTGTCAGTGCATCCTGACCGATCCTGTCAGTGTGTCAGGAGATTTAAATAATCAATGAAGTTTTGCTGCTGTCCCTTGTGCGTAAATGCGCACATTGTCTCTTTCAACAGGGAGGCGCTTCACCCTATTTCAACCCACTCGCAATTAATCAGAATGTTCATTTTTATTTTTTTCTGCGGATGTAACTGCAATCTGCACATTACTAAGATAGTAAATTACATCTTACTATATTAATAATGTGCCCTTTAAATAGCAGAATAAAATACTGCACCATTGACTTTAGACCAGGTTTTTGTTGGTCAATGGCACAATCGCTGTCTGCTGCCTCAAGATAACAATGCACCAACAATGCACCTCACCACAACTAATTTAAAGACCAACACTCCCATTGGCGCACAGATGGTCGCAGGTACATTTGCCACATACACAACGTGGGCACTGGGCGTGAAAATGACAAATGTGTTGGTCGGAAATTAGCAATGACACTTGCCTTGCACTGTGGGCCAATTTGAGCTGGGTATAAGCTAGGTCCCTTAGTCTTATTTGACAACAAAGCAACTTAGAAAAGCAAGGGATGTTAGTAACAGTGTATTTTGGAAACTATGCCATAGTGAATTTCATCAACAACAACAACAATGTATAAGCAATTTTTTTCTACTGTTTTTTCTCATCAGCCAGTTTCCCCATCATAATAAAGTACTGCTTTGGTTTGATGGATTAATAAACCAACTTGTAATGAATCAGTGGTGTGTTACACAAATCATTATCTGTGTTAAATTTTTTATACCTCTAAAACACCTTTACCTCATTCCAAAGGTTGACATAGGTCCCTTGAGCGGTCTCTTTAGTTTATCCCTTTTCTAATTAGTTTCCTGTTTAGACAAGTGATTTATTCTACTCAATCTACCTGTCAACTGAAAGAAAATATGTTAATAGAGATGTGGCCATGTGGAGAAGGTATCTCCATTTTAAAATAAAACCACAAGACATTGGGTTATTGATGGTTGAGTTGAAATGGAGCTGATTACAACTGCACAAAAGCACAAGCCTGATGCAAAACCTTTCCAAAAGTCACTTACAGCGTTTTGAGAATCAACTGTGCATCATTTTGTGGATAACTGGGTTTGATGTGCACTATTCCAGGGGACAGTTGCAAAGAGAGCTGCTGGGAATCATTTATTTCCACACAAGGCCTGAGGCCTGTCAGTCATCTTGACAGACATGTCCTTTCAAGGTAACAAAATGTACCAAATAGGGTCCCCAGATAAAAGCTGACAAACCAATCAAGGACACACAGAAATTAGACTTGAGACTTGAGAACTGCCAGTCACAGTGATTGGTAAGCTTTACAGGTGACTCCCTGCCAAGCAACAGAAGGAAATGTCTGCTTTAGATCATACTTCCTGAGTAAGAAAATGCAATTAGTTTTTTCTTTTGATTTTTCTGAATGTCTCATCTATGTCAATGTCAACAGAAAGAGTCTACTCTGGTCACTAGTCACTAGTGTGCATATTCACCATTGTTAATGAGGCTAAAGTTCCACTTCTACAAAAACAATAAAGATATTTTGCATGTAAGAAACTGAGCAGTAACCTGCATGAACAGTACCTCACAATAATCCACAGTAGACCATGTGAACATGTTACACTTTGACAGAAAATACGATTTATCTGTTAAACAAAAGCTAAAATCCTTCCCTGAGTGCCTTTCTCACACTATTAAATATGCCTTGGAGAGTTAAATGTAGGAACCTGCCTTCCAAATATTGCTCGTATGTATTTGTTTTGAATGTGCCGAGTCAAAAGGCAGATTGTTTTAGGTAAACTAGTGTTTACCTATAACAATCTGCAGAATAGAAGAGGTATATTTGTGGATGTAGTTTGTGTGCATGCATATCTGTTTGTGACTGATTTGGAACATACTGTCTTAAATCAGCATTAGGTATGTATGTTATGGACAGTAAGAAATCTTTAGTTGTGCTTTTTTAAAACAAACCAAAAAAACAACACATTTTTAGAAGGTTCTCAGAAATCATAGGGTGTGCGATATTATCACTAAACCCATGTTTAAAACTTGGCAGAGGAAGGCACAAGACAAAAGGCACCACATCTACCAAGACTTTGTATGTGGAATGTCATTGTCTCTTTAAAAATAATGTGTTTGTAATGTATTTTCTTTATTAAGAAAAAGAAGTAAATATAAACAAACAAGTAAATGGTGTCATGCACACTTGTTTATTTCACTTGACCCTGACTCACTTACAAGCTCTTTGAACTGTAGTGGGTTTTAAATGTTGTACTGTATGTGGATCCTTATAAAATAAATAACCTACCTATACTTTAGTTGCTCTTTACAGTGAGTCCAAAGATAAAAAGAAACATGTCTTTTCTGCATCTTTTACTCGGATGAATGGAAGCCAAATATCTTCCAAACCTCCCTTTTAGATATTAAGAACTAGTCGTCTCATCATCAGGATGGATGTTTTCTTTCATCGTGTTAGGCGCTGCTAAGGTTTCACCTCAAATCAATAAAGGATCCTGTGAGCTGTTTGGTAAACAACTTGTCTTTTTTATATTTGTACACAAGTCAAATATTGGAATTTGTTCTGACAGCACTGTTCTGTCCCATTCTACTCCACTTGCTCTAAGATTCACGCAAAAAAACAAACAGTTTGGTGTAGGAAGAATATTCTGTTTTTTTCTTCAAGTTTTTCATACTTGTTAATGTTGACTGAGCTATCTACATGCTATAGGAACTCTTAATTAATATGCCCCAATATAAGGAGGTTGAAAGTGTTAAATGAAGCAAGTAGAAAGGGGTTAACCAAAGGGCCAACACTGTTAATGGTTGAAGACAGATGCTAATGACAAAATGTAAAACATCAAATGACAAAACTTTTTCAGCTCCTTGACTAAGTTCCCTGGCAGGGGGGCCCAGCTTTTTCGCTAAAGCCTCATGTTAGTGAGCAGCTCACATAATGATCCACAAATCCCCCTACAGTGCTCATGACAGACCACGGCCTTTAGTTCCTTTTATGTGTTAATCCTTAAAACATGCTTGAAAGTTACAAAACATCTGATGCTGATGGGGCCAAGTCAACTTTTCCACTGATTATCTGAGTAAGCGTTAAGTGTGTGTTTGTGTGTGAGGGGTGAAGTGGGATGGTCCGTAACAGCTTGACAAGAGCCGGGTTGCAGCAAGGCCGGCGTCACATTATAGAATGAAGTCATGTTGAAGGGAGAGAAGTGTACGTCAAGCTTATTTTGCTCTCTGTCTAATGCTGTCTAGGCCTATGTAGTGTGCAGTGACACTCAAACAGCTCTAAATGAGCGCTGATGCCCTCAGTGTTGATGTGTTATGCCATTTGCCGTTTGCCTCATTCATAACTTATGATATTACTCATGGTAATGGAGCAGGCCCTTTTGCCAAACATAATGAAACGTGATCAGTAAAAGGAATCTCAAAGCTGGCTGTCATTTCTGTCTCAGTGAATACATTTAAGTAAGTTGCAGCAAATCAAAATCTTTGAGTTCCTTGATCTCATTGGAAAAGTGTAACTTTTTCTGAGGCCCATTTCAAACGGCTAAATGGATGCTAGCTTTTAAACATTAATCAATAAACTGCAATTCACATCAGCTGTACATCTCCTCATGTGTTCTGTTGCGCAGGGATGGCTTTTGAGTAACATCTTGATGAATAAGAGGTTCTTGAAAAAAGTTTTGCTCCTTTATACTGCTGGTGAGCACAAACCATAAAAACTGTGTGAGGTTGTCACTGTTGTTGCTTGCGCTACCTGTCAGATTAGCATCAAAACAAAAAAAAGTTCAAAAAGCTTATGCCTATTGTGATTTAACCCTCACGTCAATAATGGACAATTCTGTAGACCCCCCCAGGTTACATTCAATGAACATTTATTTTCAAATCTAAAGCCAACATTTTTAAATGTTATACTTTCTACAGTATTTGTGCAAATATGGTATGATTAAGTTAGGGAAAGATCAGAGTTATGGTAAATAAAAGGCAAGTGCTAATTGCAGGTCTGTAACGCAAACTCACAGACTAAAAGTCACAGCGCTACACGCCCCTCTACTACTCCAATCTTTACACTGTAAGATTCCTGCCTCTTGCCTCTTCCATTCCTGACATGAAATGTGAGATAGTAATGTCCAGTAAGGATGTAATTGTTAGGATACTGGGCTGAGCCGTTACATACAAAGAACCAGGGCTTTGAATCAGCAAATGTTTGGCAATGTGCGTGATCCCACAACAAACATGTTTGACACAGCTGTACAGCAGTCACACATTTCTTTCATTGCTAACTACAGTGGGTTTGTGGCCTCTTCGGGTACACTGCACTTTTTTGTCCTGAAACATTAAGTTATATTTCATTGCTCATATAGCATTACAATTACTTTGATGTTGACCTCATTGTGGCTGTTTATGTTTATAAGCTCTTTCACAGTTTTACAACATGCTTTATTTACTGCAGCTACAGCGGGTTTAATGTATGTTGTCTCATAAAAAACACACAATAAAAGCTGTTGCACATTTACTATTACTCTCCGGTGCCTATTCAGTCTTGTCACACATGCTGAGGCCCATGCAACAAACAGCTGTTTAAGGCAATGTATGTTTTAGAATAAAGTGGTGATGATTACAATCTATACTTATACAGGGCCTTGTCTATACGTGCATGTATGTTTTGAGTGCTTGAGCAGATTATATTGAAAGCTGGAAATAAATTACTATTAAAAAATTACATCTTTTAAAAACAAAAATAATATTTAAAAAGTATTGTGATCTATATTCTGTTTCTGAAGCATTTTTCTAACATCACATAACTTTTTCTCAATTACTTTTAGCTTTGTTTTAATGTACACTTCAACACATATTTGTAAGATCAAAGCTGTACAAAATGGCACTACTTCATTCTAAACCACACGTGTTTTATCAGTTCAACTAATACTGACAAAATCCCTGAAAAGACAATTGTCATCACTATTTTATCTTCTTGAAAAAATGTCACCCATCAGCAGTATTGGGAGATCTAGCAGAATGAAAATCCCCCATTCCTTTGCTAATCAAAATTTCCATTTCCTATCATTTGGGAGTTCTCAGTGCAGGATAGCCTATGCTTTTATCCCAGGTGGAGATTTAATTTGAAGTGAGGCACGGAAATTAAAAAGACAGCCTATGTGTACCTGTCAATCAATCGTCTGTTCATATGGGAAGTTCTCCTGCTTAGGCACTGACAAGCGTGAGCCTATTTGATCTGGGCTTTTCAAAGAGGAAGAAGCCTGGATGGCCATCAGAAGTCATTTGCTTCTCACAGGGACATTCAAGTGCTATCTTGACAGGACACAATCATACATGGGGTTAAGGTGGTATCTATCTTGTTAAGCTTTTTACTATTACAACTCACTGATTTTATATTGTGTTCTATTACAAAATCGAAACTTGTTAAATAACTTTTTTGGACTCAAAAGTGGAAAGGTGAGTGAGGGAGTTAGTCCATACGCTACATTACAATGCTGTTTTGTAGTCGGGAAACATGAACAAAAATTAATAACAATCTGTTATTAATAAATGTATTGACCATGTACTTTGATGTTCAAACTTACTTGTAGATTCAGGTATAGGTAAGTTGTGGCAGTGTAATGTAGACAAAAATACATCCCTGACAATTCTCAGTTTTAGTATTTGGGCATTAACTGTACGGATTACACCTGGTTCTCGCAGTTCATCTGATTAAAGGTACTTTGTCACATACACATATATGTAGCAAAGTTCATTGTCTGCATTTAACCCATCCCTGAAGGGAGCAGTGGGCAGCCACTGCAAAGTGCCCGGGGACCAACTCCAGATTGAATGCAGTGTCTTGTCAATGGCACTGACTGAAGAACCTGATTAATTGCCTGAACAATCAGTGAGTTGGCTGTCAGACAATTGGTCTGATGTCTGTTAGGTCAGAATTTTTTGGTGGGCTGTCTTGCAGTTTGAGCAGTTTTACAGTCCGATTTCCCACGTCTGTCAAAATACCCTTTATAAACTGTAGTGAGCTTGTTTTATTGGAGTGACTGGACTGAGACTGTGCTGTGATGTAAAACTGAACTTTGCTGAGGTACAGACTATGTTGTCTACATCTTCCAAGACGTCTGCAGCTCCATATAATTCATTTTGTGTCTTTACTTTGCTTTCATAGTAAAACTGCACAAAGTAATTGGGCCATTCTCGCTTTTTGTCAACTTCGCTGGTTGTCTTGCTTGAATAAAGTTTACTGGACACATAGATAGATAGATAGATAGATAGATAGATAAAACCTTTATTCATCCCCACGGGGAAATTCCAATGTCCAACGGCCCATA
>JAPMOB010000685.1:0-10530 GCA_029875015.1 Lepomis gibbosus | reverse complement strand
AAAATCATAGACCCATTTAGTTATGTCAACTTACTACTTCTTTTCAACTCAAATAGCTCTGACAAGTTTTGGATTTTGAATGCAACTGTATGAGTTTTAGAAAGTTAAACTTGCATTATTCATTGTGTTAACCATTTGACACTTTTGTCGTGTTGATTAAACTTACATATGTAAGTTATCAGTGCAAGAGGAAAAAATGCCTAAGTGCTGCGTCTATTGGGGTTTGAGAAAACATATACATAATCAACTAATTATTAGGGTTTAGCAAGTACTCGGTTGACACGAGTATCCGGTACAGATACTTTAGTGTCATCAGAGTAAAATGTGACAATATCTGTAAAACTATAAATATAGGATTGCTCTGAAGCTGTTCTGTAAATAGTTTTCCAATAAATATAGCAAGTTCTGATACAAATTTCAGGCTTATATAACTTCCAGTTAATCCCGCCCACTTATAGATTAAGCCATGCCCATTTTAAGTACAGATACAGAAAATTTAATTTGCTTAACAGATACAGATAGAGATAGTGGTGTTAGTTCACCACCATTGGTTCAGTAAGGAGGTGACATCTCCTGCTATTTTGAACTTGGACTGTGGTGTACACAGGTGCACCAACAAACTGCCCTGCCCTGTCGCAAGTCATTGAAAGTAATAGCACAGCAGTGCTGTTGTTGTGGTCTGTCTTCAAGGCCCTTTATAGACATAAACTGAAACAAATATATAGTTATATCAACTTTATGAATTTGAATTTATGAGTTGAAACAAAGGCAAATCTTCAAGTTGAGTTAACTTCCATTTCCAAGTTAAACTAACTCGAAACGTCTTATATTTAGTTATCTGAACTTAAAAATGTGAATTGAAAGGGTGTAAAATTGTATGTTTGACTAGAGAAATCAAGTTTCCTTGAATGGATAATGTAATATAGATAGTTCTTTTAACTTACAGGATTAAGTTCAATAAATTATCATTAATTAAACAGACTGTATAACGTAACATCATGAGTTGAAACAAAGCTGCAGCAATTGAACTTAAGTTTTTAAGTTGAACCACCTAGATATTTTTTACAGTGTGCTGCTTTAAATGAGGAATGAACACTGTATGTGAGTAAGTGAGTTCTTATTGCCACATAAGGCAACTTGGAGTGTAAAGACAGCAGATGGTTGCACACATCAGTCGCAATCATAAGACAGACAGGGTATGTAGACCAATATGGCTGTGGTATACACGTGATCAGGACTCAGCTAGAATTCACTATTACTAATGCAAAACTAAATTTATAACGAATTTGATGAAATAAAAATGTTTAATGTTGGGTTGTTTGATACTGTTGTGCTCCAGTGTTATGCACAGCATTAAACGAAACTGAAAGAACCCTGTTAGAAATTAACAGTGTTAGTTTTTAATTACATTTTGCCTGGGATCATTAAGAATGGGAACTAGTGATATATCAAACAGAATAACAAATCAAGACTTAAAAGTTACGCTGAGACAGTTCAAGTCACACAACTACAGGCTCTCTACAGTAGTCATGTGTAGCAGATCCCTCAGCCTGATGCATTTGTGATCATTGCCCTACTCCAAACAACTTAGCAATTTGCAGAAATAAATAGAAAAAAGGGCCGCAGCATGGCATTTTGAATCATGGCAATACAGTGGTAACATTAATACACTGTAATAAACGCATTACACATCAAACACACATAAACTTTTTCTCAGTATTTTTTTCCTGCATCCACCACTCAACACAGTTAAGTAAGCCTATGAAAAACTACTGACTTTGGCAATCTCACTTCCAAGCCATTGAAAGGCAGACACCCCACATGACAATAATGTGACACAGATTATATTTGTTGTCCAATGTGCTGTGTGTGTATATATATATATATATATGGATGTTACCATGCGGACTAAATAGCAGCATCAGCAATTCTACACAATTACCATTAGTTGAACATTGTGGAAAATCTGTTGAGAAATTGTAACTTTGGATAGGCTCCATATCTTGCCTTGACTTTCAACTGAGAAACTGAAAATAAAATGTGCATCTTATTATAGATCTTTTTGTTAAGTCTGGAGACACCAGGGTCAAGAGAGTCGGCTATTTAACGTTGAATGAAAACACTTGAGAGCCTTTACAAGTCTTCATGAATGCAGGAGCATGAGGTGTCTGTTGAGGAGATGAACACCAGGGGTTACTTCAGCCCAATAAGGAAGAGCAGAGAGATCCAGAGCAGCACACAGACAGAGCTAAACGACAGCCACTGTGACACAGAGGGAGACCCTTAGTCACGACCGCCTCTGTGCCCTGCTATGGTTTCAATGTGAGAGGGGAAACAGAGGGCTCAAGAGAGAGGAAATGGTTGACATGGGAGCAGAGAGGGAGGACAGGGGCGGCGGAGTGGGAGGGGGGATTGTGAGATAGGGGGGTGGGGGGCTGTTTGTATGGGCAGCGCGTGGCCCGACATTAACCTTCCCTATTAATGAACCGCTGGAGGGACTTCACATGGGCAATGTTAAACACAGGAAGGAAGCAGGGAAGAAGAGAATGGAAGAAGAGGAGGAGGAGGAAAGTTGTGTGCAGAGGGACAGAGGGGGTGATTCTATCCGGCCTTGTCACTTTTCCTGCCCTCATTGCCGGTTCAATCAGTAACACACATTAGGAGTAAATTGAGTGGATAGATGATGCAGCTGCTTTCAGCCAGTCTGGGGCAGAGAGAGCAATTACCACTGCTGGGCCCTGTTTAGCCGTGTGACGTACAAACCAACACTATGACTTGAGGTAGTGCAGTGGGTGGATTGTAATGGGGTGGGAGTATTTTTTTCTCCTCCACCGATTTGTGTGATAGCAATAAAACAGGTGCTTTCGTTCTCTCTCTGCACAAAGCAGATGGCTTCTATGAGCACAAGAGTTCAAGTTATTTCATCTGTAAAATGAAGAACAGAATACTGTCACTGAAGGGAAAATCCCTAGGTATCTTTCAAGGGGGAAAATTGATATAAAATATAAAGATACAAGCAACACATAAACAAACAGAAGATTATTCTCACTGTCAGCCACCGGAAGTGAATTAACATGTTGGTGTGACACAGCAACCAAAAGAAGAAAACATGTGACTCATCCTCAAGGTCTAATGGTCATGCTGTAATTGCTTTAGCTCCTCATAATCACTGACACTGACATGCCAGCTGTCATTCCTCAGGGCAGACACAGTGACAGGAATCACTTATGTGTCTAGAAGACGACAGAGCTATCAGGGAGACAACAAGTACACGAAATGTACGACTGTACTGATTTCCAAAAGGCTAATGACCTTTTTACTAAGTGAGGGCATATGGTGACTTCGGGAGGCGAAACCCTGGCAGGGGGAGAGGATGGGAGATTGATAGACAGGTGAGGGGTGCCCCCATCTGGACTTCTTGGTTAATTGCAACCACAGAGCAGCATGGACTCCCAACAGAGCAGTATGCAGAAAGTGCGGTCTAGCAGCATGTGGTCAAGTGTGCGACGTTATTATTTGCAGTGACCACTCAGAATATATGTGGTATAATAATATGCCTCTCATAAAGGACAGCATAATTTCAACCTTTGGCTTAGTCAACGTTACACACACTGGACGTTACCCTCTCCACACCTGTGTTAACTTTTAATATTGTTTGTCACAACAAATACATAATGCCATAACATTATGGCTAGCTGTTAGCTAAAGTTAACCTTATAGTTTACAGTTTCAGCATTGAGTTTTAGCTAACAGTAGTCCCACGGCTAATGTCAATGTTAACTCGGGTAACACAGTTGATAACTTTCTGCTATTAATAGTATATCACTTTAAGTATCCAATTCAAAGAAAAAAACAAAGTAACAAAGAAAAATGTTATATGGAGGTAGGTTCATACAAAATTACCGTTAACAAATGCAGCTGTTTCTTTCTAGACGTCCTTTGCTGGCCTTTGCTGGTAGCTTGCTTCACTTAGGCCCTTTTCTTAGGGGGTGGGAGTAGCATGTAGCTGCCGTACCAGAGGCTGCAGTTTCAGGACCGCAATCCTAGTACCGGAACAGCAATTCCAGGACCCTTGTTTACTTTGATACTGCCAGCTAGCTGACTGGCTAGCTAGCTATGTTACTCTTTACAGCCCCCCGAAGCCAATTATCTTTACCACAACCACTAACGTTACCGAGTGTGTGCCTAACCCTAAGTTATAGTCCCAGGATTGCGGGGGTCCTGAAACTGCAGCCTCCGGTACTGCAGCTTCATACTTTTGGGCCTTGGTGGCCTAAAGGTTATAGCTGGTGAAAGTTGTCGGTTCAGTCTCCCAGCCTGGCAGGATAAATATCATTGCCACCACTGTGCCCTTTAGCAATGCCCTTAGCTTAGAGGCTAGCAGAACAGACAAAGGTTGGACGGTGCAGGTTCCAGGTTTGAATGTGATCAGGGCGGTCCTGAAAAAGAAAGCTTCGCTCTCTGTGAAACTTGGCTCATGAATAAAGAAAATGTGAAAAAAACAAATACGCTAGCTGACCATTTCACTTGTTTTGTTAAACTGTATATATTAGATTTCATGCTGTATTATCTTTTAGATTGTGGTTGTATGGGTTTCAGAACTATTATCTATTTTTCCTGTTTCGAATCTGTCATTTTTCTCAAGCTAGAATATTGTAACCTAATGGTACATGGCTCAACTCTACATGATTTGGAAGTTAAATAGGTGTGAAAATAAACAAATCCAACTCTGCTTTTCACAAGATGTTATTGTTAAAAACCTGCTAACTTCCTCCACTAGATGGCAGTGGTGTTTCTGCCTGTTTTCTTAACAGGCAAATGTGCAGCTGTCCCACTGAGCTCCACACCTGCCCTGTCAGAGATGCACCTACTATACATTAGACACAGTCCACCATGGGCTTCTTCAATGTCATGTTACCAATAGTTGATGGGACACAGTAAGCTGAAGCCTAATTTTGGGGTGCTCCAAAGTCCGAAGCATGCTGTATTCATTTGTATGGCTCAGCAGTGATGATCCAAACCATATGAGGAGCTGAGTGGATCTGCAGAGACCCAGTGAAGAGGCAGGCCACCCACAGCCATCACTCACTGCTCCCTTTTCGTCTTTCCTCCCCTCCTAGGTCAGGCAGCATTCCTTTGGTACCCTGGGGAACTCAGCTGAAGAAGGCAACATCATTCAAAAAGACTTAGATACTACAGCATATGCTACCTTCATTTCCCCCCAACGATCTAAAGGGAACATTAAAAAAAAAACAGTGACAGACAGATGGGCATACTTTGGCATTAGTGCATACCTCTTGGTGTCAGGGGGTGAATGAGTGCAGAAAGAGAGACGAGACGCGCAGATGTTCTGATTAAGCATGATGATAGTGCAGATTAGCCTTTAGGCACCTATAGTGAGTCTGTTTTTTTTGACGACTGGATGGTGTTAAACAAACATGCCTGTCCCTCTGGTTGACAGATATTGTATACATATCCACAGTATTTCAGGGTTTTCAGTCTCACTTTCTGTGTCTGTCTGTGTTTGATCACAACTAAAAATGCGGGGGCAGACATGAATGTTCTTGATAAGCTCCAACATAGTCGTGTTTATTGAACTTGATATATTGCTCAAGGGCAGACCACCTTCACTCCCACTCCTCCCCTCGTCTCTCAGTATTATTCTAACCACAGCTGTAGCGTGAAATATCAGCAGTCATTGATAAACCCAGACAATCAACAAAATGAGGTATGACAATGTTGGAGAGGCAAACGACTTTCATTTATCAAAGTACTTGATATCCATTTGATTTATCATAATAAGGCCAGAAACCCTGTTAAAAATACCTTGGACGTTATTGTAACCCTTTTGCTGTGGAGGTCCTCTCTTTCCTCTGAATTTACGCTACAAAGAAGCACAATCTAGCTGGATGACGCGGCTTCAAAATATTATTATTGCAACACAGTAATGAGATTTCACAAATAAGTATAGGCCACTTTTCCCGCCAAAACTGCATGGAGCGGCTTATACACAGAAAACTTTGATCAATCCGTCTATGATTTGTGAGAAGAATGATTACCTCTGAGCTATGCCACATTAAAGAGGGAGATTAGACAATGCAGAACAAAACATCCAGGACACACCAGAAAAAGAATAAAAAAACTAGTCACTTGAAATGCTTATTATAAGTTCACATTTAGAGTTGATTATGCAATAAAGTATTTTCCCAAATACCTGAGAAGTTAACTCAATTAGTCTATTCAATAAGCTGTGTGGGTAAGAAACTTACAAGTTTAATAATGAAAAATCTAACTCTAAATCTTTTCTAGGGCTTGATTAGCCTTTAATTAGTCTAATATGGTGTGAAAATGTTTTGTGAGGTCATGTTTGTGAGTGCCCAGCGTCTGGCGCTGGAGGGCATGGATCATTTCCCGACTCTGGAAATTGAGTCAGAGTCAAACTGTGTCCTGCCCTGGCTTATTACTGGCTGAGAGGCTCGCCCATCCCAGCAGCATAATTCCATCTGGGCTAAATATTTATACAGAGGGGGAACGACATCACTTACTCACAACACATTCATTCACATAAGGGAGAGCTACTTCCACAGTTGAGTTAGAGTGATCCGCTCTGTTTGCCAGAGGAACATCACTCCTTCTTGCTGATATTTGCTCAGACAAGCTTTCAGAACAAGGTCTTATATTAACTAGAGTACACGATGAGCTTGTTCATTCCAGTTTTTGCTGTGATTCTCACTTTGTATCAGATTGAGAGGAATCCTGCCAGTGGTAAGTGGACTTTTTTTGTATTCTGAAAAAGCAGGACCACAGTGTGTCATGCTTTTAAAATAATTGGATGAATCCCCTTGCAGTTATCAAAATGATGGGGTACCTTTTCCCAGAATTCATACTTATGTACTATCTAAGTTCTCTTTGTATATATACTTAATACTTAAATACTTAAATAATATATGTACAATTCATTTTTAATGAAAAAAACAACACTACATTTGTATAATTAGACATTTTTTAATGTGTATTGACTTGGAAAAGTCCAATTGACAATAAGTCAGAATGATTTACGTATTCATATATTAGCGTATATTTCTTTTGAATAAATTAACTTGTTTGATGTAAATTTGTGCTGCTATCTCCAGCTGGGATGTGCTGGCTGCAGCAGAGTCAAGATCAAAGGTGTGACATGGTGCTGATGAGAGGGGTGACCAGAGAGGAGTGCTGTGCCGGCGGCCGCCTGGACACGGCGTGGTCCAACACCAGCCTGCCCATGAATGAGGTCAGCCTGCTGGGCTTCCTGGGAATTGTCTCCTGTAAACCATGCAAAGGTAAACAAACAAACCATTAGAAAAAACAAATTAGTTAAATATGCCAAGTAGAAGGAATCAGTTACTAGTGCACAGCGGGGCGAAGTATTAGTCATTGCATGTAAACCAAAATTTAAATGCTATACAGCTGCTTTAAACCTACATTTAAGTTCAGTCGCAATTGTGAATAAATATCATTAAAATATTTCACTGGATTTGGATTGCTACTGTCAGTCATAGTTTTAAGGTAAGTACTGGGAGCTTAAATCACTACTTAGATATCATGTGCAGACTTCAACTCACATTAACAAAATTGGCTATTCCGTTTCTCAAAATAACTCTCTGTAGAGAGTTAGTGAAAGTTGATTCAAACCACGTCATCTGTTAATCAAGATATTTACACTACGAGTTCCCGCTCCAGCTTTCTAACAAAATGCAGACGTGGATGGAGGAGAGGCGTTCCACATAACTCCACCCGGCTGTCCTGAGGAGCTTCCCCTCCTGGAACCTCTGCAAGGTTCATTCAGGTTCACTTGCAGATAAAGTCTGTTTTTGTAAGCAGAACTTGCACTACGTGTTCTTAGGCCAAAAATGTGAATTTCTCCATGTTGATAAGTTCCAGTAAAAAAAAAACAGCAACAGGCATTTTTATGAAAACCACAGCCCCAGGTTTTTATTGCCTCGTCACATGGCTTAGAGAAACTGAGTGCAAAGTGGAGTGCATTTAGATAAACCTGAAATCAGATACCACAGTTAAAGGTTGCCTACAGCTTTTTAAAAATGAAATGGTTCAGATAATGGTAAACAACTGTGTTGCATGAAACATTAAGGATTTGGTAGGACCTCTATCATTGGTCCTTCTGCTCCCGTTCTTACTGTGTGTTCACTTTCTCTAACACTAATTAAAAATGAGCCCCGTTTCCTTTCACATGCAAAATAAGAGAATACATTCCTGCAGGCTGGAATAAATGCCTGCCATATGCCCAGATGTCTGGTACTCATAATGTGCAACACTATCTTGATCATTTGGAATTCTGTGGGAGGAAATTGTCGGTATCATGAATGGCACTGACAGTTGGCTGGTCAATTCACAGTAAGACACCTACATCATCACCAGACTGTAGTTTGTTTTCAGACATTCCCTGACTGGGAGACAGAGTGAAGAGATAGAGAGCAAATTAATATACAAGAGACACAGTGAAAAATGTAAATCATCCAAAAGAAGAAAAAACACAGCACTGGAATAAAACAGGAAGTGCCAGTAGAGACAGGAAATAAGAAATATGTTCCTCATTGTTTACAGAATCCTCAGGACTCAGAGTTGATCAGGCATCATGTCTAAAGACTCAGAAAGGTCCTGGGAAGAGACCTGTGTGCATTGTCTAATGTTGACTCGGCAGTGTGTAGGATTACAGTCCCTCCTGTGCTTTGACATTAATGAGTGTCAGAAGAGCCCGGGGCTTCCTCATTTCTCAGCCTGTAAACCTTTCTGACAGCTATTTGAACTCCATCTACCTCAGAATCCCTCCAGGAGCTTAGCCCAGTCTGTGTGCAGCCGTACACATAGATCTGTTATGAAAACACGCCAGCCTCACATTCCACCAGGCGAGACACCCCTGTGTGTAATGGTCAATAAAGAGATGTGATTATTGTAAATATTGTGCAGGGTGAAAATTGTGTTATGGTCTGGGAAAACCCCAGATCTCAAGCTTGTTTTGTATGAAAATGTCCTGGATCACCTGATGTCTGCAGACTTGTTAATACAGTAACATTACACTGACACTGCGCAGTGCTCACGCACATATGAAACCACTTGCTGTGCTTTTGTAGAGAGTTGCGAGGGAGTCAAATGCAGTCCCGGGAAGGTTTGCAAAATGAAGACGGGAAGGCCTCAGTGTGTGTGCTCTCCAGATTGCGCTAACATTTCCCGGAAGCATGCTGTGTGCGGCAGCGACGGGAAGTCTTATAAGGATGAATGTACTCTGCTGATGGCCCGCTGCATGGGACACCCGGACTTGGAGGTCATGTACCAAGGAGACTGCAAAAGTAAGCAAGATGTATCGAGTTTTTGCCATTTCCACCGTAAGCTGTTCTGCACAAAAGCAAAAATATTCCACTTTTTTCCTCCTTCCTTTTTCTTCATGCATTGCACAGAGTCGTGCTCCAACGTGGTGTGCCCAGGTACCCACACCTGTGTGACAGACCAGACCGACAGTGCTCACTGTGTCATGTGCCGCACAACTCCTTGCCCAATACCCATGCCGTCTGAGCAGCCAATCTGTGGCAATGACAACATCACTTACCCCAGCGCCTGCCACCTTCGCCGGGCCACATGCTTCCTTGGCCGCTCCATAGGAGTCCGCCACTACGGCCATTGCAACAGTAAGGCTACAAAAACAGTTGCCACTTCCTTTTACTTGTCTGTAATACTGTAAGTAACAAGAAGGATTCTACAGCTTTCATGCAAGTAAAATTTGACTGTTTTTTTTTGTGCAGATCCCCCTCGGAAACCTCAAGATTTCGAAGGCAGCGAGGAGAACGCAGTCTAGACGGACGGTTCCCGACACCTTTTGCAAGAGATGAGTTGGTCGACAAACATTTCCATGAGTCACACCACTAGCTTCCCATGATGACCTCTTTTTTTTTGACAATCACTCCCCCTCCCCTTGTGTGCACAAACAGACGATGCATTTGATATGGAAGACCTCGGATGGAAGACATATATTAGTGTTCCTGCCTCAAAAAGAGCTACAGAAATTTGCGTTAATCTTGTGCTATTTGAGAAACCGAGGCAGATGAACACTTGTCTCGACATAGAAGTATCTCATTTTGGGAGCTCTTTGGGAGATGTGTGCATATTGTAAATAGAATACCACTACTATTTATTGGAGAAGGTATCAAACTCTATTTATGTTTTTATCCTAGTAACAAGTTCATATATCCTTGGGAAAGCTGATGTAAAAAATGTATTTATTACGTTTTGTTTATTGTGTATGTACAATAGCAGTCACTGGCGTTACAGTTTTAACAGTCTCCACTGCCCACAAACAAAACCGTTTTCCCTCATAAGCTGGTGGAAAGCAACTGTAACTTGTTTGGAAAGTTGATACCACGTAATAGCCTGCCAATGTGGTTTCAGTTCACCACGAACAAGAACAGGACAACTACAGTTGCACTGTATGTACTTCTTGTCTGATAGTGAGGGGTTTAGCCTAAACCAACCTGTGTAGTG
>JAPMOB010000623.1:0-12274 GCA_029875015.1 Lepomis gibbosus | reverse complement strand
CACACACACACACACACACACACACACACACACCATTAAAATTACCCAAGTGCAAACACTAAACTCACACAAAAAGGTGGGAAGCAGGTAAAACACAATCCAACCAACCCGCATGCATTGGCAAACCCAGCATTCACTCACTTGCAGCCACATGCAGTAAAACATATACGTTTGTTTACAAACACAGAAAACTTGCTGTCCAAACGCATACAGGTATCATTAGTATTCCTTCACTTGTGCGCATGTTTATGTTTGTAGTCTATTATTTGCATGCAGGTTATTTCCTTGCTGTGGTGTTGGCATGGAGGTGAAGGCTTTAAGAGTGTAAAGATGTCTTTAACACTGTTGCAGAGGTAGCTGGCTGCCAGTGCTGCAGTAGCTCCTGATTCTTTTTCATCACATTTTGATGAATCCGCATTCTGTCAGGTCCGAGGAGACTCTTGTTAGCTCCACTATGCGGAGGTTACCATTAACAAGGCCTTCCTTTTACAGAGGATGCACGTTTGCATGTCCTGAAGATTCTCAGCTTCTTGTGTAAGTGACCTTCAGTGCTGCCCGCTGCTTTTGCCTCTCTCCTTCCCATCATCTTAACTCCCCTCTCCTTACCTCTCACTTCAGGAGTGATCACCTCAGATGAGGGCCTTTTGTTCTGTGCAGCAGTGCAGCGAACGCTGACCTCAGTAGAGAGGAGGAGATGGAAGGCAGCTCTCATAAAATCTTAAAGCACAACTCTAACTTGATCTACAAGGGCCTCACAGCGCTTTAAAGAACACAGCTGATGTTGGAGCCTCCATACACAGTAAACACGTCTTCTGTTCCAAATTTGCTTTCCTTAGTTCCTTTGAATCATATTCTGTAACTAAGACAACGTCAATAACTTATGAACTGCTATTACAATATTTTTTGACTGAAGTCTTTAACAATAATAGTTTTAAACAGTTTTTGTGTTGCATCATTTAAAAGCTGGTTCAGACACTTTCATTAAAACTTCTTTCAGAGAAGGGTTTATGGCTCACATGGTCCAAACTTCATCACTTGTTTTAAGGGAGAGTTTAACTGTTCGATCATCTAAATGCTACTCCACAGAATTTCATTAGTATTGCTTCCAAAGGATAGTTTAAGGATTTTATATGGCTAAATGCCATTTCAAAGAACTGAAGCGAATCAGTGCAGTACTGGTGTTAACAGACAGCTTTTAGAATCAGGAGCAAATTAAATAGAGGATTTAATAAAATGTTGCCCTAAAAAAAATAAAATAAAAAAAGCCAGATGATGTCATAATATATTTCTTGATAATGTAAGATACTATTACATTATAAAGGACTGAGTTTTCCAGTGATCATAATATGTCTGGAGATGTTATTGTATTAGCTGGTAATTGACTATATTAGCATGTTTTACTACTAAAGCAGTGGCAGATTAAAAAAGGAGCATACTGTGAGATTTCTGTCTTCAGCCCAACAAGAACACTGGGCCCCACGGCAGCAAGCCGCAGGGAGAACACAGTGGGGAGTCTTGCAAATAAGAAGCTCCTGAACGTGGCTCTGAAGTCTGCCAACGAGGGAACTAGCAGCGTACGAGCCGACAGAACAGAATGGGTGAGTGAGGAACAGTGCCATGAGGGGTAGGCGGACAGAGCAGACAGTGCGCCCGCTTGGGTCACCTTGACCAATCTATTTCCCACCTCCAGCAGGGAGGGAGACGACAAAAGCAGGTTGGGAGAGAGAGAACTGAGAGGAGAGTGAGATAAGTTGAGGGCTCTCCCTCTTCGATCTCCTCTGGTGCCGATGCAGGCACAGCTGGATTGGTGGGCAAGGAGATCTTCTGACATGCCTGACAGCAGAGACAAACATTTGTCTGAAACGTCACAGCTCAAATTGGTTTTAATGTTGTAACCTCCCCCCCCAAAAAAAACCCCAAACACAGGTGATGTTTTGGCTTTTTTCCTTAAGAGGTATTTTTTGTTGTTCAGCCTACATTTCTTTTTTTAGTCTTTTGGAGACTGTGACAAGAGAAAAGAACAACGCTTTTAGTAGAATAAGCTATTAAATGAAAGCAAATTCATCACCTGCATATTTCTTAATGTTTCAGGGCACCACATTCTCCCTGGAGAGCCACGTGAAATTCTGCTGCACTGTTAATCGTTAAGGCAAGTTCATTTTACATGAGTTTGTGTTTCAGAGAGTTGAGGTAGCAAGGGAGACAATTTCTGCAGTCTTCACACTGCACAGCAAGTAAAGACATTTTTTAACCCACAAGTTAACAGTAACAAATTAGTTAATAAAGTGCTGGGGTGTCTCCAACGGCAAGGTGTGTCCCAAGTTCATTATATGTCAAAGCGATGTGGCTTTGAACAATCCCAGTACAGTACACTGTACCACTGAGCCATAACAATGACCATCGTCTTCAAGGGCGCAATTAGTCTTACTGAGTGTGCATGGTTGAATCCATTTTCAAGGGTACACAATGGTAACGGCGATCCACTTCCATCTTCAAAAAGACTTTTTTCCCCCCAAGAGTTTAAGAATACCATGTTTTCTGGATCTACAAGGAAATCTTTCACATTTGCATTTTAGTTACATAGCTTATGCTCCTTTATCAGAAGTGACCTCAAATGAGCTGAATGATTTCATAAGCCTTACTTTACTGTTGCGCACTTGACCACATGAGCTGAAATTCTTCAGGCTAACTGCCAATAAAAGGGAATTCAAGTGGATAAGTTTACACCGGCAACAAGTGCTGTGTGGCTTACTGCCCCAGCCGCTACATTTGGGGAATGTATTTGAAAAGCACACTAGTAGAAAATAAGCATCTGTCAAAATTTTGCTTTTACCACTTTCATTTGTCACCACCCAATCTAACAAAAAAGAACATGCATTTGGATGAAGTACGGTATAACATGTCTGCCTGTCTGAGGGACGTGATTAAAAGGCTCTGTGCACAGCTCTTTCAGACTGTAACCATTCACTACACCTCCAGCTCACCTCTGGTATTTGTTCCTGCCTGCTGCCAAAAAAAAAATCCTTTCAGCAAATGTGTTGGTTGGATTTTAAAGCTCTGGTCCTTTTTGTTTTTGCAGTTGTTGTTTACTTTGTACACTGTTCTATTTTTCACTCAGTGTCTGGGCTGATGATAAAAACTTAGCGGATTATTAAAAATGACTGGATGTTGCCAGGCTTTGTTAGCCCTAAGCAAATGAGGCTAAAGATAAAGTTTAGCTGCATCAAACTCTGCGCTGCTTGGTGTTACACTGATGCTTAATCATGTCTCCTGATTGTGAACAACAGGGAGACACTTTCGTACAACTTGGGAGCATTCACACATTATTCCATTCCATTATTGGCTAACCTCACTGCTAAACCTGTAAATGGAAATTATAAATTGGTGCATGTGACAATATATGTGAATATAAACAATTTGTGTAGGCTATACAGGTAATTTTTGCTGAGGATGCCATCAACCATGGACTTCTCAAGGAGTGCATGAAGAGCGACACCCGCACTATGTTCACGGAGTGTCACATCAATCTGTGCATATGACACTGGAACTCATGCTTCCTGTGGGAAAGACGACAGTGGGATAAGGCGAACAACCTTTAATAATCATGTACTTTAACTTTCAGCACAGGTGTTGCTCAGGGCTGTGTCCCATCAGCCTAACTCTTCTCCTTATACAAAAAACATACATATCCCAGGTGAATGTATAACCATCAGACTAATTTAATTTCTTGGCACACATACATGCAACACACTCACACGAAATATTATCTTCACTAAGATTCCTCCTACAGATTTGTACAGACATCTCTGAAAATAGCATCACTTCATCTTAGGGCTTAATGATTAGTTATTTCAAAATTGCAATTTGAAAGAATGTGATTAGCTAATCATGTTGACGGTGATTAAAAAGACTGTTAATTATACAGTGCACCTGGCAGGTTTTTAACAGACATGCGGTTACAAATTCATTTCATTGTCATGCTTGTGTGACAGACTTGCTCACCAATCGCAAGCGCCTCCTTTTACGGTCCTACTCACCACTCAGAGTGGACACAAGGTGTGTAAGTTTTACAACAACAAACAAAACAAGTGGGAAACGTGGGATTATGGTGTCACGCGATCTGACACAGGCCAAATAAATAAATTCCAAATCAAAAACGAAGAAACATGGCAATTACATTTTTTCCCCAAATTGATCAACCCTAAGTCATCTTTAAGAGTCTGGTGTGAAGACATTCACATGCCAATATAACTGCAGTGCACTCCCAACAGATCAACCAAAATAACAGCCTCATGTAGTACCAAAGATTCCACAGACTGTGGTCAACATGGCTATTGCAATAAAGAGAAGGGATGAAGTGATGTTTGAATGTATTTGTGTTGGTATTGCATTTTACTTAAGGCTCATCTACAGGTGATGCCGACTTTGCAGCCCTTTTGGCAGCAGTTTACTTTTTTAATTGCTTTCAGCAACTGAAATATATTGTAGCTGTCAGAAATTCTCTATGCCTCCTACTTGTATTAGGTTTGGATTTCTCTCTCTGCTGAGTTAAGTTTGGTTATCTTGGTCTTATTTTGTCTATTTTGAAGAGAGAATGTAAACATGTGGCATATCAAGTTTAGGTCCTGTGTATTAACCCGCTATCAGGGGATGCATCCAGATACTCGCTCTCTGGATTGTGTTGTAAAACACTCCTGGCAAGCAGACGTGGAGAGGCACAGAGCCACAGTGTATTCCCATAATTCTAAAATTATAATGTATTACAGAGCATCAAGAAGTGCTTCGTAAGGACGTAACAGCTGCAAAGTAAAGGTAGAAAGATTGTTTTTTCCTTTCTTCCCTGCTCATGTGTGAACTGCATTCACATCCAGCCATCTGCTTCTGGGACTGGAGTGTACAGGGAGGGTGCAGACATGCTGGTGAGAGGATCCTCCTTATCATTACAGATGATTCTGGAAACTAATTTCATGTGGAGCTCTACGTGCTCAGTGATATCTTCATTGTATTCCAGGACTCTGCTTATTTAGTGGATACCGGTGCCAATCTCTCCCACTCTACTGCGCTTTCACAGTGAACCATCTGCTGAAGACCTCAGCGAATGTGAGGCAGTGTGTGTGAAGCAAAAGGACAGTCAACGAGAGTGTGAGTGAAGTTGGTGAATGTTTAATGTGTGTTTGAAAGTGTGGGATTGTGTGACTGTGTTTTCGAGAATAACTAGAGGTGAATGCCTCCGAGAGCGCCTATGTGACCGATTATAATATGCATCTCATTGATGCTTCTGTACACTAGACTGAAGTTCATTACTGACTCCACTGCCCCTTCGCATCATTGTGTTCTGTATGATAGGAAGGGTTGGGTAAATACCTGGTTTAAGGTTGTTAAATTAAGCTCCGAGACTGATATGACTTGAATAGAATTTTCTATCCCTCTTTACTTTTTTTATTATAAAACAGCAATGTATTAAACATTCAGAAAGCCGGATTCTTATTTTAGCCAGCACTGACCATCACCTTATGTAAGTATCTTTTCCACAGACCAAAAGCTTTTGTATAGTTAATGTTCTCTCTAAGCCAGAAGCACCACTGTCTAATACTACTGTACAAAAGAAAAAGTTTTACACTGCCATATTTATGCAACTTTATGATACCAAATTAGTCTTGATACTACAGTTTATGCTGTAATAGAGGTTTTAAATACCACTAAGGGACTTTTTCTTGGTTAAGTTATTATATTGAAGGTTTCAGCACATGTTTATGTACATGTGCTATGGGGCAGCAGGAGCAGTCGGGATTGCTGAAAGCTGCGGAAAGGGTCAGAGGTCACGTAGTTCTTGCACATCAACGGAGGTAAGGACTTGATAAGGGGAGACAGGAGACGACGGCACGAGACGAGGAGGCTTGGTGACACAGCCACGCGCTCCAGAGCTGAGGGTCAGCAGTATGTGGTGGTAGATGGCGCGAACACAAGGACAAGGGCTGTGCCACCGTTTAACAAAATTTATTGCCAGTTGTGATTCTTCTGCATTAGAAGGCAAGGAAAGTCCTAGGGAAGTTTCAATTTGACCACTAGTGAAAAATAATGTCTGCATTAAAGTAAAAGATCTGTTAATTTTTAAGTTTAAAGGTCACTGTGTATTTATCCAATTTGATCGGTGAGGACAAGCTTTATTTCGATCCTTGCCAACTTTCAGTCTATCGTGTACTGAGATGTTTGCTCAAGGCCCCAGAACAGATGATCTACCAGGGGGGCACGAGTGGTTTAGATATCTGTACTATTTTGTCTATGTAAATTATACACATTCTGTAATGCTTTAATGAAAATTTGACCTATACATAACGCAATATGACATGCACAAATCTTGTTTTACATGTTCCTTTGTATATTACTGTAAAAGTGTATTCAAGAAATATCCTAGCCCGAAGCTTCAAGCATTGTAAATACTAAAAAAAGAGCTTTATTCCAGTGTAGATCACTGGGTAGTAACACTCTACAGAAAGGTTTTATAGGCAGTTATTGAAATTCATCAAATGCAAACATGTATAAATATGTAAATGTATAAGGACATAAATATAAATACAAATATAACTGTACTGTGTGCAAAAACCATCATTTGGTTTTTGGCAAATGTCTAGCTATGTGACATGAGGTAAGATCTAAACTTCCATGAATGTACATATATTGTTTTCACACGAACAGTTTATAATCAAGATGACAACAGTAGATTTGGTGCTTTTTAAACCGGTGAACTCAGAACGCAGTCTTGTTAAGATCTTTCCTCTGATCTGCTCCCATTCTTTAGAAACTTTTATCTGTGGAATGTATACCTTCCCCTCACAGAATCATCAAAGGGATAAGTGAAACGGTGGCAGTTCGTTCCAGGCAGGGGAATGTGTGTGTGTTCAGAGAGAGGACTTTTCAGGGAACAGTACCTCTGCACATCACTTCATTAACATCCCACAACCTGAGCTGTATAACATTTGATCAGAAAAAAGGGAGGAAAAAAAGTTCAGTTTACACATCACAGGCCATTGAGCAGCTTGTCGCTCATTTTATGACGTAATAGCAGGTATTTCTAACAGGGGCCTGAGCCTTGACACCTCGGTTGACATTCATATTTATAGCTGAGGGAAGGTGGTGGGGTGTCAGAGGGGGGCAAGGAGGGCAGCTTAATGGGGTAATAAATATCTAAGGGTATCTGCAGACATTTATGTCGCTTCCTCTCCCTTCCTCTTCCCAGGCGGTCTCCTTCCGGCGAAGTGTAAAGAATCTACAACACAGTTAATCATGTGGGACGCCACGGCAACGATCAGAGATATTATCATATTCTGCATTTCTGACACTACCTCACGGGGGCAATCTGTCTAATATATGTCAAGTTATGTGTGATATATAGATGTGTTACAGCGCCAATAGATGTTGGGTAAATAGACATGCTGTCATTGTGAGGATATTTTTGTGGAGGTACAGTAAGGAAGGAGGGACATCATGGATGAGACACGCGTGAAGAAAAAGAAACAACAGTGTGAAAACTGACAATGAACATCAAAGATGTACCGCTCTGTGCACCATTCCAAAGAGGCAGCAAAAATCTTACAGTAATTACTTTATGAATCAGTACATATGACTCAATTCTTACATGGCCAGGTGGTTAAAATTAATGCTTTCCAAAAAAAAATAAAAAATTTAAAGAAAGAAATCACATTCTGGCCTGAAATCTTTTTTGGTGCGACAATCGAGTGAAATGAGACTTTCAGTCCTGAGGCAAAGACAGTGAATGTTAAAGCAGTACCATTATTACAGTATTTTGCATCATGATATATTACCCCGCCACTGAATGCTTCTGCTGGATCTCTGCTCTAATTAGCCACCTTGCTCATCTCTATTCAAAAAATTTACTTTTATCATTTGTGTCTGTTGCGGGCCTCCGTAAGCTTGGCCTGAAACCTGTCGCTGTGGCTGTAATTCTTGGCTGCTGATAAGAGGAAGCCACACTCCTCCTTGTATGACTTAGTCTGTCTTTAAAGATTAAATTATTATAGGGGGTAGGCAATTTATTTCAGAAGTATTTCTTGTTATATTTGTGGAAATTCTCTTTACATCCCTGCAGCAATTAATAAATCAAATGCTCTGATACAGAAAGGACAAAAATCCAGTACCTGTGGTTGTCACAGGACTGTAATAAGCCTACCTGCCTGTCCATGAAAATGTGTTTTGGGGGAAGGACTTTGGAGGGAGGCCAGAACGGAGGGTGGGATTTTGTTTTGGTTGGATATACTTTCAAAATCTAGCTGTCTCTTGATAGTTTCTCTAGCGTTACCTACCTGACTAGTTTTAACTGCATTCTGTATAGGTTAATACAGAAGTCATTATTCTTTCCACTATGAACAGTAACCACCTAAAATCTTCTGTACTCAAATGTTCTCTCAGGAATAATTAATGTGCAGTGACAGTGGGACACTAAATTTGCACCGGGGCTCATTCTGACTAAAAGGCTGGTGCCTTCTATGGCACAAAATGGCTGCTATGGTTGGGTCTGTCTATTGCCATCTGGCAGCTCCAGCACCTTCAAAGGAACTGTCAGGTCTCAAAGGAAGGCTTTGATTAAAACTCTGAAAGTACAGAAATGCACACCCACATATACACACATCCAAGCACATCTATGCAAACAGATGCACACATGAGGAAAAACATGCACCTGAACACTTTGAAACGCACACAAACAAGCATGCAGACCCCAACAGGTGGGTTCTGGGATCTTCTGAAAACCTCCAGTCTCAGCAGGTGCCTGCTACCCCAGTGAGAAGAACCTCATGCATAGTCCTGCACTTATTTCTACTCAGTTCTTGAAATATACACCTGAAAACCTGCCAATGTGAGAGTAAAACTAAATTGTGGCATAGGAAATCATCAAGTTACTTGCTAAATGGACGGGGTCTGAATCCGAATTCAAAAAACACAACTAACTCAAACAGCTTGGTCATGTGCACAAGGGCATTTACCATACAACATGTTCATATATGTGCAGTACACTGTGCACAAATTTTTTTTATTTTATTAAAGTTCCAAAAAGTTGATTTCAGACCCCATTGCTAATGTCTTTCTTGAAAAGAGCTCACAGTGACATTTACATTTTAGGGCTTAAACTAACACTGTTATCGAGAGAGACTTACAATGACTGTGACAGCACAATAAGCCTAAACTCCTTAAAGTCAGATGACAAGCAGCAAGGAGTAAGAAGTACAATGCTGAAGGCCATCTCCTTTAATTCATGTGACCCTGCAATGACCACATAAAATGCAATACCCACTTTTTTCCACTACACCAGCATAAGTGAGGTGAACGTGGGCATAATTAGTTGCACATGTGTGCCACTGTACAGCTGATGCAAGCACCGAGTAACATGGAGGATTCAAGGATGAATGTGGGAACAAAGCCTGGAGGGACAGTGCTGAAAAGACCAGAGCGGCCCAGGTGTCAAGGAAGCAGACGGCTGTAACGAGAGAGTCGAGCTCATGGAAAAACATGATTAGCTTTCGGTTTGCTGGAAATTATGGGTCACATTGTGTTTGCTCAGTATATGTGCATGTATGAAGGCAGGTCTGCTTTGTGTAACTGTGTGCATTTCTGCATCAGTAGGTTAAGGTAATTACAGTTAAAACTGAAACTAGAAATGAGGTTCCTACACAGTTTCTGTGACAAAATTCAATAATTTTCCAGGCCATTTCATGATTTGTTATATTGTTTGGTGTTGTTCCCTCTATATAAACTTCATATCGCATCACTCTCAGTTGCGGAAGTGTATGAAGTGATAAGAGTCTAAAAATCACAGAATTTTTACTTTTATTTTGGAGCAGTAAAAACAACACTTCTCAATACAAGTTATGAGGAGATCTTGCAGGAGTGAATAGACTATAAAAAAGGTTATGTCCAAACATAATTCTTTATGCATACAGAAAACTGATTTTTGTTTTCCACAGCACAGAGTGGGTGTGGAGACAGGCAGGAGAGGGAAGCCAAGATATACTGCAGGCCATTTCTAAAGGAGTCACAGCCCTAATTCGACTTGACATCTGTTATAGGAGGTGCTCACTATAGAACTAATATAGTATTTGCTTTCTGCCACCCCCCGCCCTTTTCACAAGTTTGGCCCTGTGCCTTTGTAGGCTTTCAGATAGCCATCACCATTCATTTCTTTTAGAAACACCTTGATCATTACTTTTGCATTTGAAAAGAAATGTAAACTGCATTACTATTGACTTTAGTCCACATTTTAGACGGCAACAGAACGAAAACTGAAAAAAATTAGTTGACTTTCAAAATTAGGTGATATTTCAAACCAATAGCGAAAAGCTAGGACTATCACTATGAAGGACGAGGAGGGTATAAAGAGCATCTTTATTAGGACTGCCCCTCAGAGATCGCTGCTCTCTGCTGGTGTGTTTTTCCTCAGGCAGGATTTTAGTACAACCATCAAATAATAATCCTTACAGTGAGGGTGGGTCATTAAACTTGTCAACTTTATGTACTTAAATTTGGGGTTAAAAGCTGGGGAGAGGTCGATCAATGTCACAATTCTTCTAAAATTCAGCACAATTTGGTAGTGATGTCGCTGTAACATCTGCATGGACAGAAAGTACTAAAGCTAGATCTTGGTATTCTATACAGAAAGTACCCAGCGTGTTGAATAGATTTATGAATCCACCATTGTGGCTGTTTTACGGCATTTTGGAGATGTGACGCAACAACTCAATTTAGTCCCAAAGCTGTAGTTCTTTTGTACACTTCTAGGGCTAGGTAGGGCTGAACAATGAATCGCATTTGCGATATTATCGCGATAAGATAAAACAAGATTTTCTAATAGCTAAGGCTGCGATTACACTCTGGTCACATGACACACTAGAGTAAAGCAGCCTGCAGAGTAAGCAACAACTTGGCACCCTACGCTGTACCATGACTTGTTGCAAAATGGCCTTAAGCTTGACAGAACCTGACACTGCAGAAACTTTAGAGTCAAACCGGCAATGATATTTGCACCAGCCAAATGTGGGTAAATTGTCGATGTCAGCAAGTAAGATCGTTGAGTCATCCGCCATTTTGGCGTACAGGGAAAACGCACAACAGAAAGACACATGTTGTACGGTTAGTGTATTGTGGCAATCGGCGAGCGCAATGTGTCACACACCAGTCGATTTAGGGAATATCTGTGATGGCATTTCAAGCCAAACTCACCAGTCCAGAAGAGGCATGCACCTCCAAATACTGCTTTTAAACGCTATAATATTCTTTGTGGGGTACTCCGATTTTGTCAGAGAATTATTAAGCTTCTCTATTAGATGCGAGAGCCGTCACTTTGTTTTATTTTCATTCACTTTTGTATTGAACTTCAAACTGAGAATTTTTTTGTTTGCTTGCTGGGATACAGAAAAGGAGGTTTTTGTTGAGAGATGGTCTCTTGTGATAAGGACACATTAATTGGTGGTTGAACTGCGACTTTTGTATTGAGCACTTACTGTATAATACACTGTGGTGAACTTTGCTTCTTGTCATCAGTAGTTAGGCCGACCTGATGTTATTATGATATTATTTAATGTCATGACCTGACTTCTCAAATGATCTCTAAAATAATACATAACAATTCATGCATCACCAAATTTCATCATCATCATAACAAAGGCCCGGCATACAGGAAAGAAAGTGTATGTTTAATCTATTTAATACTGTGTTGGTCATACTAGACACTGATTTATTCCATGTCCGTTTTGAACAATACAGAAGATAAAGAGCATAAAAGAGAAATCGCTTATTAAAACACAAATCGCAATATTGGTAAAAACGCAATTAGATTATTTTCAAAAATCATTCAGTCCTACTTCTGGGTATAATATTTTGGCTTTGGAAAACACTTCAACTTCAATTAAATTAACTCATCTGAGTCAAAAGTTGATGTGGTTTAGTGTTGTGAAATGTACAATAGATGATGGCTTAAGGTTCAACAAAGTTAAAGAATCTTGGTGAATTGAGTAAGTACTTGTACCCACACGCCACTCCATATGGTTGGCAAAGTTCAGCAATCATGGGATGTTAGCACTCACTTAAATGTGTTATTCTACAACAGAAAACACTTCAAATGTGTTATGCGCAATATGCAAACTTTAATTGTAAAATGCAAAAGTTTACTTGGGAACTGGTAGAACAATAGAAAAGTACAATTTAGTCTTTAATGTCAGCTTTCTTCAAGTTAAGTGAATATTTTCTGATTTACTCGGGGGGGGGG
>JAPMOB010000558.1:0-10070 GCA_029875015.1 Lepomis gibbosus | reverse complement strand
CAAAATGAAAGACCTCACTATAAAGAGAAGCCGTTAGCATGCCTCATCTGAAAGAGGTTTCATGATACCAATAAATGCAGGTTCAGCTTCAGTAAAAACCACTGCAGCTTCTGTTCAAATGGGGCATCTCATAAATAAAGCTGTTGTACGCCCCATCCAGAGCTAACATTAGTGTCTGTCTCTGCGCTGAAAGCCTTACGCCTTACAATTTGTTCCTGAAAGTGAACTCAGTTTAATTGAGCAAAGTTCAAGTCTCCACAAACAGCAAAGTAACAGAAAAAAAATCAATGGCAGCAGAGGCATGGAAAAAAGAGATAGCATTGATTTATCTGCCATTGATTCGCGAGGATCGCTGCATTGTGCCCTGCGGGTGAAATGCACGCTGTCTGCCAACTGATGGGGATGAATCTGAAAAGGTGTCAAGTGGTTAGAGGACACAGAGGTGGAGGATGAGATCAGGGGCAGCCAGAGGTGGCAGGGGAGGACTGGAGCGGGAGCAAGGGCATGAAGAATCAAACAGAAGGAGGCGGTAGACGAAAGGCTTGATAAGAGGGGATAATGTTGCGAGGATGACACCACTTCTATGCGGGGTTGAGTCTCCATAGTGTTGCGTTAAATGTCTCTCACAGAAGCGAGAAGAGATCAACATGAAAGCAGAGAACTGAGTGAAAGAGTAAAAGGCCTGAAGCAATCATATAAACCAAGGCACCAGTTAAAACTAAGAATTTTCTGTCTTGTTGACAGTGTTATCTTAATGAATAACATAGCTGACCCCTGTTTCAACAGTTATCAGCACAATAGTAGGCCAACTTCACTTGACTAAGTGTGAAGTCAAAAGCTGTTGGCCACAATAATACTGTGTGAGTAAGCATATATCAAATCCCGCTGTTGCAACCGTTTGACAAGACGAGCATCTTTTGCAATATCTTAAGTCTCAGCAATTGGCAAATCAGTGTCTCCCCAGAGACTTTATACTGACAGCCAAATGTTGAGAAGAGGGGAAGCCAGGACAGAGATCAGAGGCCAGAGCAGCCACACAGACCCAGACGAAGAAGTGTTTCTCCTGAACTTTGGTATTTTTACAACAGCCCTCTGTCTCCTCTGTGGCTGCTGGCAATCTCACATCCACACTGAAAGGGAGAACTATGTGTTTGCTTTTGTGGCCCATTGCTTGTTGGGCAACCTTTAGAGAAATGTTTAGTTGATGTTCTAGAAAAAAACAATAAGACACATGCTATCTTATAGCTTTGCTATTGTGAAGACGGTGATATTTCGATTCACTATTTCTAAGTTCGGTCTGTTTTTTGAGTTTTTTTTTATTCTTCTGCATTTTCACATTAAAGGTAGTTGACTTGACAATAAGTCTGTCACTTGTTTGTGTTTGAAAAGGACGAGGTGTTCCTGAACAGTTTTGGTTGGAGAGTGATTCTATGTGAAGTGCTTTGTAACCTTGTTTTTTATTCAAGGTGCAGTTTAAGTGAAGCTGATTTGTCTTGACACACCGATTGTCAGATGTTTATGTCTTAGAAGGCTGTTTTCTTGAACAGTGTTTTGGTTCAAACCTCAAAAGCATCTGGTTTCCTGTGTGTGACCAGTCAGAGATGTCTTCGTGAGACACCACCCGGAGTCTCAACATACACACAGGAAACCGTTTGCAGACAAGCTGAGATGAGGTTATGTGGTGCCCTTTATGTTTGGGATGAATGTGCTTTTGGGTTGTGACTGTTATTTTTCTTCATGGGGCCTATGTTTCATTTGAAAAACAGCCAAGTCAAATTGCTGCAATAGCATAAAGGCGTGAAAAGCAGAAACAGAACTGGAAACAAGAAATAGTAACTAATTTCCACATTTCTAATATGAAAGGCTGGCCTACTTCAGACAAAACATGCAGAAGATCAGAGATGAAATGTTGTTTATTAAGTCTTTACAAGTCTCCATTAAACAGAAGCATAAAAGTGTGACCTCTGTCAGGCACAGTGTGACCTCTGTCACACATGGGCCTGTAAAATCTCATGGCAGTTCTTCCCCCTCATAAAAACTGAAGACACACAGGAGGAGACGCCCAAACTATTGAAATTTGCAACATCTAACTGCAGCTCTGTTCCAGTAATTGGAAAGCTTTGAAGCAGAAGTTCTTACATCTAGCTGTCGCTATCCTGTAAGAAAATAAAACACTTTTTTAACACACTTTTCAAGTGTTTGTCAGCACCTTCATGCTAGCTGCAGCTCCAAATAGCATTTTTAAAAGACACACCTACCTCTGTTCTTTTATTTATTACATAATGCAAATGTGCTACATATAATTAATGTTTCACACCAAGTTGAAGTGATTGAAATGTGATATCAGAATATGAAATAACACCATCCTACAAAATCTGCTGCACCAAATATTGACAACTTGACTATCAAGGATGTTGTCATGTGACCACACACAAACACACATGTTGTGTATTTACGCAGTTGCTTTTCTTCCCAACAGCAGCTGGTTAAGGCAGGTCTGCCAAGAACACAGCTATTCTCTGTTGTTTGAGAGCTTCACGTTGCATCTCCCCTCTCTCCATACAATGCAGAGTCAGCTCAGCACTGGTGTCTGTGACAGGTGAGGGGGCCACTGAATGTACTTTGTATTAGCTAAGGCCTACTTTAAAGAAATGCAAGACCAAGAGAACAGCTAAAACACAAGCATTCAAATATAATCATTATGTGTGTAAGACGTATGCACAACATGAAAGAAAACCCATTATAAATCACAGATTTCGACCCATACTCTTGATTTACATTCCCCCCTCTGTGAAGAGAAGAAGGATTGTGACGATCTCTGCACTAATTGGATACCGTAATCTGAAAACTGTGATTTCAACAGTTCACTTTACTGTGTCCCAGCTTCATCTGAAAAAATAAAACAAAATATATTAAAACTTTAAATAAAAATAGTTTGACAAAACAAATTTGACTCAAAGTCCACTTACTAGCCTTTTTCCAAAGTTTTCAGTATTAAGTATCGAGTGCATGGAGTTTGCTCAGTTGTCATGTAGATGGGTCTGCACATATAAGAGCTCTGTGGCTGTTATGATTTCCTCCAAGGGCACTTTTGAAAGTTGATTCTTGATCTTGAAAATAGTTTTTTGACAAAGCAATGCCAATCAATTAAGTCAAATTTTTTTTCCTAATTTTTTTGTAACCATATTACATGCTCTTCATCTTCATATTATTAAAACATCACTCTTTGTTAAGTCCCACATGTGAAATGGGCAGCAGCTTTCTAAAGTTACACGTTCGACTTTCGTCTTATACCATTTCCAGAAGTCCACATTTTATAAAAACTGCAAACAGTAAACTATGTGGAGTAGGTGCTGTAGTACACTCTGTTTGTTTTAGTTTGTAGTATCAATGTAGTTTGTCTTGATTCCCATTTACAAAATTATTTAAATAAATAGTTTGACGCTTGTATTCTTTCTTGCCGAGAATTAGAATAAGTCTGTCTGTTCAGTATGAAGCTGGAGCAGGGAGACAGTAAGCTTAGCATAAAAATTAGAAACTGGCCTGCCTCTGTCCAAAGGTAAAAACCACCTTTAATGCTCACTACTGAACACATTGTATCTTTATTGTTTAATCCGTACAAACACTTAATGTGTAAAAATGCCAATTTGCATTTTTGAAGGGAATTTTGTTTCTAACTTTACTGTACAGATACACGAGTGGTATTGTTTTTCTCATGTAACTCTCAGCAAGAAAGCAAGTAAGCATTTTTCACAAAATTTAGTTATACATACTGTAAAGTAGCAGAGTTCACCATCTCTTAAAAACAATGGCCTTTTCAGCAATCAGTCATTTGCATTATGGTTAAAACACATAAGAAAATTCAGAGGATTTCGTCATCCCCGTTGCCAGTTACTGTATTCTGAATTCCTTGTGTTGCATTTTGAATTGCTCGGGCTTGTTCATTTCAAGTTGTGAGGCAGCTGGTTGAACACTTTCCATGTCTCTCCATCTCAGTCAGTCAGGCTTCAATGGACAGAGGGACCATCATCCTCTGCTTTGCGCAGTGCTCAGCTCTGCCCAATTTTGCACCTCCGTTCGCAAGTGATAGAGCACTATCAGTTCTGACAGCTCCCCAGAGCCACTGGGATTTGAGTGCTCCCTCCTTTCACCTACCCTGCACCCCCAAAACACACACACATACACAATCACACGCACATATAACACACACAAACACACATTCACACACACACTTTCACCTCTTCTCTACTGTCTGTCTCTTAAAAGGACATGGGCTGGAAATGAAAGGTGGAACAAAAGATGTCAAGTAAAGAAAGAAACTGAGAAGTGAGGATATCTGTAGGGATGCTAAGGACAATGAGATACTTTGTCCCTAGTTTCATTATTGGCTTGTGTTTAATTTGAAGCAGACAGCTAATCACATTAGATACAACCCCTCCACAACACTCGAGCAACGCTGTCTCCTGGAAGCAATCACCACACTGAAACTGTCTCATTGGATTCTTGGTCCAATTATTTAAGTTCATACAAATTGTTCTCGATGTGACTGAATTGTGAAGCCAAAATGATTACAATGATATTTATCCTGTAAATTGAGAAGTTTAAACTACATCAGGCAAAAACATGATGATAATAATGACAATCATTACAATAATGGTAATTATATTTGTTATTTTTAGCCTTCATGTGTGCATTTGCATTTTTTGCATGATTTGTTTTGTCCTGACAGTTTATCACTGGAAAAGTACAAATACATTATTGTTACTTAGAGTGAGAAGAAATGACATGGTCCTTCTCAAACAAATGACAAGCCATCAAACACAGTTTAGCTTAATTCAATACACTCAGTGGTCTGTTATGAATATGAATATGTAATATTAGCAAACGTAAGATATATATTGCTGTGTCACTGGCATTACTGAGTCAGCGGGTGATTTTCTGACTTCTCTCACAAGGTACCCGCGGGGTCTTAAAAGTATTAAAAAAGTCTTAAATTTTGAATTCTGAATATAAGCCTAGGCCTTAAAAGTATTAAATTTCATTTACAAGGTATTAAATGTAATTTACAAAGGTCTTAATTTTTTTCTTGTCCTTTCATAGGATTAAATAAATGTCATAACGTCATAAATAAATACTTGTGTGTTACTTTACAATTTCCTCCATATGGTGTGTTAAAGGGCAGTATAGGTATAGGTAAGTTAGTATAGTATAGGTAACGTTTTAGGCCTTTCACACAGACTGCGACAACCACACTGTTGCACTGTGAAACACATTATTTTCAATGGCTTGCACCGCACCATGGCGGTTTGTTGCTGCGTCGAGCAATGCAGAAGTGCAAGCACAGCACAGCGCACTGCTCGGCCACCTTGCACGTCGCCACGGTTAAAGTTGAAAATAGTTGAACTTTTGAGCTGAACCTCGCGGCCAGTGCAGTGAAAATCGTTTCCTGTCTGAAAGGACCATTATTGTTTATGTTACTGTTTAGCTTTACGCACTGGACTGTGGAGTGCTTGCGGTGCACGAACTCTGCCGGGAATCAGTCAGTTGTTAGGAAAGAAAACAAAACGTCTCTGAAGTGCTACGTTAGCTCGTCGCCTCAGAATGGCCAAGTGTGTGAAGTTCAGAGGGCCAGAGACGTGGATAAGTTGGGGGACGAGCCTGAGGGCAGTGGCGTTTATGTTAGTTCAACAAGCGAATCGGTGTGCGAGTCAGTCCCATTATGGCGAATGCTAATGAAACAGCGAAGCTGAAAGACCTGCTGGATACATCCAACATGCTATAGCACGTTAAGCTTAACTTACATCAACCAGATGCGCCGATCACCAGGATGAGGAAAAAACAAGCCGGAGCCAAACTCCTTATCCCCGCTGCTTTCAAGCCAATTCTATATATATATCTGTAAGTAGCCTTTAGATGCAAAAACAGAACTGGATGAATAATCACTGAAGCAATTGTAATATTATATTACATTAGATTACCTTATCTAACCAAGGTGTAACAAATTGTACCAACTCATACGGCACAATTACTTTTATATTTTTGATTGCACAAGATTGCTCAAGAGTTCTTAGTGCACAAATGTTGTATTCATTTCATAGGTGTCATTAACACTGGGGATGCTGGGAACATGTTCCCATCACTTTTTTAAAGCATTTGATAAATAAGTTAAAAAATGGTTTGCAACAAGAAATGAGAATCCTTGGGTACCCTGTCTTATGTGTTATAGTATGCATACAATATAGCATGCAGTGGGTTTTTTAAAAAGCTTTGTTCACCAAAAACAACACTATGAGAAGTGAGAGTAAGCCAAAACAATATAGCTGTTGGCCAAATAATAAAAACAATGAGCTGAAAGATGCTAAAAAAAGACCCGTACAGCTGGCAGAGTGTGCAGATAATGTGGGTTCTGCACTTCAAGCGACCTTTTTCACATACAAGTATCAACTATTGGTAATATAAACGTATTGTTTAGAGCTTTAAAGTAAAAATTTCACAGTGAAATTGTATCAAGGGGCTTTTTCACAGACACAAAAATAAGCAGACAAAGAAGACATGGTAGAAAGTAAAAGGGGTTGGACATAACCATGTATGAGAGAGCAGGTTAAAAGTCTGTGTTGGAAGCTGGTTAACAATCCCAGCAGGACATCTTAGCTCAAAGCACAAAGAATGAATGAGATCAGAGAAAAATCTAAAACCGAGGTGCTGGGGCCAGAGAGCCAGAGCAGGATAGAAACATGCAGTCACCTCACATGGGAAGAAAAGCCAGCTGAAATAAGCTGCATGTAATTAGCCGGAGTTAGAGGTTGCTTTGTAAAAATTAAATAGTCCATTTCCCATTTCACCATGACATAATTGACTTTGGGAGGGATTTGTATTTGTTCAGCTAAAATGACTCTATAAGAAACTGGATCCAAAGAAGTCCTCAGAAATCCAGGTGTTCATTTACATGTTCATTTGCTGGTTCATGCCTGCATGTCAGCCGCCGGTTAAAAAGGTGCGCTGACAGAGGTGAACGCTCAAAGATGGTGGATGCGGAATGTGGATTATAATAACACCTTGACCTCTGTCTAGCACTGCACACTCCACAACACTTCAATTCCTTCACAGATTTTAATTCTACACCCACCTGACTCGTTTCTAGCTTTCTCTGCAAATGCTTCTAACCCTTGACTCTTGCTACCACTCCTAATCCCTTTTTTGTTTCAAGGAAGAATCTCAACTACATTATTCAATATTCATATTTCCACCATCATAATTCCTCTTCACTCAACTCTGACCTCAAAAAAGCCGCCTTTCTTTTGCTTGGTGAATTATTAACCCATCTTCTGCGAGACCTTGCCAATCTATTAATCTAACTTGCCATTTACTGTCTTTTCTCTCCAGCTCTGTTAAAGGTTGGCTGCCTCTCCTCTCACTCTATCTGTCAGTCAGTCTTTGTGTGCAAATCCCACGTCTTTCTCCCCCAGACTGAATTATTCAATTTAGATGCCATTTGTTTCACAGTTGGCAATAGGGACTGTGTGCACTCTCCTCTATATAAACTGAGGTTCTAATCGCCAACTGCACGCACCCTCTCGCCCATTCAACTGTTAATATTCTCTCGCAATGCAACCCCATTTCTATTTCACATTCATTTTCTGTCCTTTCCTCTAAATTAGCAACATATATGTGTGAAGAGGGTTTTAGGAGCTGTTGTCTCCGGGGACAACTCTCTGTTTCACACGTGGAAATCAATTTGTCGAGACGAGCGTTTCACTGAAAAGTGCCATTAGAATTCGCTATTTCAGGAAGGGGAAGAGGTTGAGGTGTTTGCACCGACGACCTTACTTCTTTTAAATGGGTTCCTCCGGAGGGACCACACCTTGCTGACTACAAAAAGAGTTTACTAGATGATGTACAGAAAGATGTAAATTCACATATTTAAAAAAAACTTCACTGCTTTTTTAATAGAATATTAAAACTACAAAATAAAATAGATCAGAGAGAATATTGTACAGGAAGGCCTAATTTTCACATTATTAAATATAAGCACAAACTCAGTAAAGTAAAACTTCTTATCTTGTTTTCTTCTCAGATATACATGTTAATCAATATATACAATCTCACATCAGCCATGCAAAATACATAATAGACTAAAATTAAATAAAAAATTACCTCCAATCAAGTGCACTTAAAGTCCATCACAGCTCTTTATATTTCAAAACAGGGATTCAAAAGAGAAAATTGGCCATGTAGGAACACCCAGTCTTCACCTGATCATTATGCATACAATTCAACAATCATCTACAACAATCATTCCTACATTTAGACATAGACATTTTTAATTTTTTTGGAAGACTAACAGCTTTGCATCTCATGGAATAATAACCCAATTGTAAAGAAATTTAAACTTTCATGTCATAGATTTTGCCGAAAGAATCTCCCAAATTCTCCAGTTTATGCCATTTAAAGAAAAATGTGTCGACACATCTCTTCAAATTTAAATGCCTGTGCTGATGCCTGAGAGCTAAAATGGTCAACAGTTGACCTAGTGCACCAGTAATACTTCAAAGATTCTCTCCTCCAAAGCTATATTTAAAATGTGAATCGCTGATAGTGGCTCTTTCTGGTGCCAGTAAAGCACTCTACTACCTTAGCTCTGACAAACATGTATCCCTCTAATCTAATCTCTGATGCCATGGTTCCCAACTGCTCTCGTAACACCTCTGCTCCAACTGCAAATGGAGGCAATGTGTTGCCCGGGCAACGAACTTCTCTCCTGGCTTCTGTCATGCAAATCCCTCTGAAGAAAGGGCAAAAAGTTAAAGAAGCCGATCCAGCCACTTTGCAGAGTGGTATGACAGAGACAGGATTCAGTGAAGGTGGAGAGGCTCGTCGCTCAATAGAGCTGCAGGGTTGTCTCGCTCTCATTTTCATTCTCTCGTCTACAATGTTCCCGTCTCCTGGAAAAGGTGGTCAATATGGCGTGGAAATATTACAGTCCAAATCGCTTATTGGCTCACACAGAGACATGAATCCAAAAGCTACTTTTGTCAGGTACATTCTAAATTTTCCAAAAGCAAAATGCATTGTTCTTTCTTTTCTTTCTCCTTTTTTTAAATTACAGGAGGTAATAACATTCAAAGCCAAAATAGTACAGAGAGGAAAAGGGAATGACTAGTCTGGCAAATTAAATCTACGAGAGCCTCTGTGTACCCAGAGACCCTCACAGGGGCATTTTCTCCTCGGTGGCCTTAGAGCACCCTTCCTTCTAATGGAAGGGAAGCAGAACAGATGGGACACAAATTGCACTTTCATACACCTCAAGGTTCAAGGCAATTTCCCCTCTGCGCCTGTGAAGTTCTCGGATTGCCTCTCCATCCTTTGAGCCTTTCACTCTTCAAAGGGGTTTGGGTTTGTTCAGTGTCCTGACTCATATACACACACACTAAAACATACTCTAGTGCCAGCATGTAAGCACGTGCACACACACACGCACATGCACACACAGTAATCTAAAAGCAGTTTTCTCATTGGTCACCCTATATGTTTTGATCATCACATAATCATTTTAATGATGACACTGATGTCATCAAAGACATTTCCTAAAAAAATAGAAATATTACTGATGGTATAAAAGAATCCCTTGTTTGAGTGCACTCTGACATCCTCCATAATCTAGCTCACTTTTTTCAAGTCTTTACATATGGCAGGGATTTGTAATAGCTCCACTATTGTAGGGCGGCTTGCAATACTGTCATGTTAGGTCGCTGTCGGTCTCTGTTTCCCAATCTCACTAACCATGAGAGCCAAAAAGAATTTATTTATCTCATCCCGAGTAGATTTCCTCTCTTTCATTTAATGTTGGGTGTACAGAGTGCCTTGAATGGCCCAGGTGCTAGCAGAGCTGCTGAGGAGGTAATAAAAGACTTCCAGCAGTATTGTTTACTGCTCCATTAACAAACAAACATTAGGGCCCATTTGACTAAATACTGCTGACAGAGAATATGGTGATCAATCACCATGGCAACCATCCCCATTAATTAATATTGTGGTAGGAGATTTAGGAATGCTTGGATGATGAAGATGGA
>JAPMOB010000470.1:0-11436 GCA_029875015.1 Lepomis gibbosus | reverse complement strand
GTGTGTGTGTGTGTGTGTGTGTGTGTGTGTGTGTGTGTGTGTGTGTGTGTGAGAGAGAGAGAGAGAGAGAGAGAGAGAGACAAAGACAGAGAATAAAAGTTAACTACTGCCTGAGAGAAATTTGAATCTCCTCTCTTTGAGGTAGGGGGAAGATAATGAAGGAAACAGCAGTGTACTGCGGTGAAAACACTGCTGAGCTTCCTGAGGAAAGCACCTCAATGAGATAATGAACTGGATATGTGTGAGGCTTTTTGACTGCTCGTCATTTCTTGGGCCTAGCCATGCTGAACATCTTTAATCCCCTTCCACCATACAGTAAATCTGTTAGCACGCACATCAACATTTCACCATCCTTTTTTGAATACTTTAAAGCGTCAGTGAAGAGGGATGGATATAAACAGCTTGGACTAATCCCAATACCCAGGACAACAAAAAATAATTAATTGTGCCTAATTTGCTGCTGTCTAAACAGATATTGGATTTCGTTTAATGCTAAACAGGCCAGTCCAGGAAATAAACACATTCCTAATTTAAAATGCTCCCCAAAGTGTTTCTCACTTTTCTCTCTGCTCTACACAAGAAATATATGCAAATGACAGCATTTAGGTTTCATTCCCTGCACTGAGAGGAAATGGTGGAAGATCCCCGAGAGGGTTTCAAGTCTTAAGCAAGTCTGCTTCAATCTTTCTTCAAAGCCCCATCCTTGAGCTACTGCACCATCTGCCTCCATAGTGAACTTGTTTGGAGGGCAGAGATGTTTGAGCGACTTATGAACTCTGTCACGGATCAGGCTGGACGGTGGCCTCAGCCCTGCATCAGGCTTTCTGATATTTTTTGCCCGTGTTCAATGAAATGAGAAATTTGTGAGTAAAGCTGGGTGGATGCTGAGAGGCTCACCAGCTGCTGCTGCTGCTGCTGCTGCTGCTCCTGCTCCTGCTGCTGTTGCTGCCTGCCTGAGAGAAGGAGGGTAAAAAAAAATGTCAAGAGCTTACCTTGAAACCTTCTGATCAGTGTGGAGTGAAGACAGACAGATGACTGACAGAAATAAGACATGGATATCTGACAAGACCCAGTTTATTTGCATCATCTCATGTATTTTCACAAAGGTATACGTGATGTGATTTGATTGGCACTTTAAATGGACTACTTTCCATGACCCATTATGATGAAATATCTCACCAAAAAGGGTGTGAACAAATGCCGCTATAAATGATCAGAATGCAAATTGTTCAGGGTGCTCTGTGTCACACACTTAAAGGGGAGAACTCCTCCTAGAAAAATAATTAACTAATGAACCATGTTTGCAGGTATAAGTACTGTTTCCTCTTTGGGCGCTGCTATTCTCTTCAAACAAAACTTAAGATCCACAGCTGGATGTCCTGTTTGTTTTTTATTCAAGATGTATTCAGCAGGCTGACTTAATTGTGGTTGTTTCATTTTATTGTACAGAAGAATAAATGTACAGCTAGGGATGCCCGGTATTTGCCTTAAAGAGGGGGCCCTTAAGGCATATGAGCTCAGAACCACTTTTAACACTCAGAAAGAGACCGTTGTACTTCTCCTTTTCCTTCTTTAATTACAATGGCTATGAGAGAATAGACTACAAGTAATGGGTAAAGCATCAGAGACTCAATGAGTCAGTATTTTTATTTATGTAGGCTTTCAGAAGCTACAGGATACAGTCGCTTCAAAACACACGCGAGTGTTCTCGCTTGTTTGTGAAATCAGCGCCTGTGTACAGCACGTGGCACAAAAGCCACAGACCGCCTTCACGGCTAATTTAAAGTCACTAATGCTGTGTCTAACGGGTTAGCTTAATTGACAGTCCAAAAGGCCAGTCCCATAACAGGTCCACTACTGGTGATGCCCACAGCAAAGAGTATTTATCTCAATACATTCCAACATTACAGAAAAGATCATTTCAGACAAACAAGGAACAGTTTAGTGGGGTTCAAAGACTAGTATTAAAGCTCATAATGGGGTGGTGAAAATTTAACCACACAGTTCTTTCAGAGGAAAGGGGATTCTTACTGGTTTCCTCTTCTTGTTTTGTCACTCATTGTCAGACACCTTCAAAGTCATCTTCAGTAGCATCACAGAGAGGAATAGGCAGCTCAATCTCCTTCAAAATAGATTTATATACTACTAATTTGCCTCACAAAATATCTGTACGTTTCACAGGAAATATAATTTCTGCCAGGCCTATGTTCAATCAAAGGGTTGTAGTAAATTATTTTAATGGATAGTTTTCCCATTTATCATAATGCATTTCTATCAGTAAAGACAATGTGAGTGTTTGCAACATTGTGTAATTGTAATTCGTATTACAATTTGCAAATGGTCACATGATTAGGATGTCTATTTGAATAAGACTGGCCTCCCAAGAAAGACTTTAGAATCAGTCATTTCAGCAAAAGTCTAAAAACAACATTGAAGTGACCAGTGGGTGCTCCGGTTTCCCCCACCATCAAAAACATGCTACGCTGGTTCTACAGTCAGTGCTATTTGACCAGTGCCACTGGCATAGGCCTGGAAATGGTCCCCGGGCACTGCACAGTGGCTGCCCACTGTTCCCTTGAGGGATGGCTTAAATCCAGAGAATGAATTTTGCTACATGTATGCGTATGTGATAAATAAAATACCTTTACCTTTACCTTTAGATGTAGCCATAGGAATTATGACTCATGGAGTTCAATAACTAGGTTCAAGAAAAAAAGACAGCGCCTCAAACACATCCCATTTCCGCTCAAGAGCATTTAAGCACACCTCCTTTCTCTGCCTCTCTGACTCACCCCCACCCAAACCCCTTTTTCTTTTGCTCTTTTCTCACTTTCTGTGTCTTTTGTTTGAAAGCCGGAACCACTTGGGGCTCTTTCTGAAGCAACACACATGAAGAGACAGTTCCCCCTCTCACAGTCGCGACCGGATCTCTCCTGCCTACTGGCCACCAGCCGGCACCATTCCATCATTCTCTTCCACCCATCCACAACCCTGTTTCCTCCCCTCAACCCTTCATCCATCACCTTTTCATTCCCTCTTATCTCTTCATCTCCCTACCCTTGACTCTCATCCCCACATCCCTCCAACCCTCCTCCCATCCCTTCATCTTTGTATCCCTCCATCTGGACCCTTAATCCATCCCGCTACATCATCTACATCAGCCCGCCTCCATGTGTGGTGTAGTCTTTGTTAGTAAATGGTCTTTTGCGAGCAAAGGAGGATGAGTACGACATTGTAAAGCCGCAGAGGAAGGTGAATGGGATGCTTAGATAAGTCAACAATACATTCGACTTTGACATGGAAGTCTGTTTGCTTTCTGCTTCCTGCAGCCAGTCAATGCCAGTTTCTTCCATGATCATCATAAATTCTTTGACAACAAAGCACAAACCATACCCCTCTCCCTACCCCCTATCCAAGTTGTCTCTGTGCATAAACCTAAACAAACCTTAACATACTGTAGAGGTATCAGTTTCGCTGTTTTGGACACCAACAAATGATGTCATTCTGCCGAAAGGGGCATCAGGGCAGATGACGCTTCCAAATATTGTTCTGGAGGGCAGTTACAAACATATTTTGTCATTTCATTTGGAGAAATTGAAGATTTGAACATTGACAAAGCTAGACAGCAAAATATGTGGTTTGCTTGATTCCAATTACTTGCATAAAGATATGTTACAGGTAAATCACTAGACTTTTGAACTGTCATTTGACTTTTTTTCTGATGTTTTGATGTCTGACATGATGATTGTGTGTGTGGGGGAGGTGTTTTATCCACTTTTGTGACCAATTTTTCTTCTATACTCTGGAGTCTTATAAAAAGATTTGTTTGATCCTGATGACATTTTAGCACTATGCTATTGGAATAAAGAAAAGGATATGGAAACACTGTTGTCTAGTGTGATCGTCTTCAAGTAGCAACACCAACTGACAAGGAGGTGCTTCTTTGAGAAGAAAATATGGGAATAATCTCATTGTTCTATGAGAACGATGAAAAACTACTACTTCCACTATCAAGTGGAAAGGATTTGAAAGAGGGGAAAGGATTTCAGAAACTTTTAATGATTAGGAGTGATGAAACACCAAGAGCGTTTTGGGGAAGGAGTCAAGGGTGGCTAACAAAACAGTGTTGAGAGAAAATGAAGTTATGTTCCATGGGGATTAAGCTGACAGATAGCAAAGGTAAAGACTGCCTTCTTTTCCAATCAGTCCGTGATATCAGGTTTAGTCAGGAATAAGGCAGCAGAGGCCAAGTGCAAAAAACAGGACAGAGTCAAATACCAGACTGCCACTCAAGATGGAAGAGATTTCTAGACTCTGCAGTACAAAATAATACATTTAAGAATGGAAAAAAAGAAGCTGGAAACAGTCTGTCTTGTAGTTAACCTATGACAGAACTGGCAAAGCACCACTTCATTAAAATGCATTACACATTTCAGAAAAATGTAACTGTTGTTTGCATATGAATGCTACAGTCGTGAGCGATGCAAAGAGGGAGACATGGTATCCAAGGGTGAAGTACAGGAAAATGATAACATGGTAACAATAGGCTGAATTCTTTGGCTGAGAAGTGGGAATGAGCTGGGGAAAAGTGACAGTGGCAGTAATTAGGGGAGTTAGTCATGCAAAGGCTGTTAAAGGAGCCGACCGTTAACACTGGATATGGGATGAAGGCAGCAGAAAGATCAAGAAAGTGGATAAAAGTAGACCCATGAGTTTTAATACCAAGTCTCATGTCACTTTGAATTTGAATTTTATGGATTAACAAAGTAGGAAATTTTTGTTGAGTTTAGGTTCAAAACAAGAGCCAAAGATATTGAGGTTCTGCTCCATCCTGTAACAACATACAGTTTATGTTATTGAAGCAGTTGTTGTAAAGGTAAATCTGTTTAGCTGAGTTTAATTTCGTCAGGTACTGTATTTTGTAACTGTTGGCATTACATGTTGACTGACCATTTTATGCAGTGTCCAAATGGTGGCAGTAATGTTACATTCTCAAAGCAATTTAACTGTACTGAGTCCTGAGCTGTGTCACCGACTTTAGTTATGTTTTGGCAGTGTTTGTACATCACCACATTATTCATACAAACAAAATCATGTAAGTGCAATTTCTGCTCAATTAATAAAGGTCTAAATACTAGATATTAAATATAGGGCTTCTCTTCAAAACAGGTCCTGCTTGATTACCTAACCATAAAGCAGGAACAACCTGAAGGTCCATATCATGTCAGTTGAGTGCTTTTGTGGCGCGTTTCCCAATCTCCCAAACAAAGTTGCAATCAAGCAAATTAACAAAACAAAAACGGCCACATGGTGGGTGCTTTTGGGGCCCACGGGTGGTTGCTCACTTTGCCATGCTGATACTTCAGCCTTGCTCACAAGGCCACGTTTATTTGTTATTTTCCTAAATCTGTCTCTATTCACTGCACTTGCCTTGAAGACTTAATATTTTTTTCCTGAACTATCAACATGGTCCTTATCAGCCAATACTTTTGTTAATTGAGATAATTAAGTAGGTTTAGTTTTAAGATTAGAAGTGCGTGTGTAATGGTAGTCTAAAAATTGTGAATGCTACTTCAAGTGTTGCATTATTAATGCACCAACCCTACTTAAAATCACATTAGGTTTCACTGATAAAGACATGATATTAAGTGATGGACAAAAATAGGATTTTGAAAATCCCAGTGGAAACCATGCCCTTTTATTACATACCGTATGTGTTATTTTCTATTGAGAGGCTATGACTTCTCTGTAGGGTTTGCCCTGGTTATGAAAATGCAGTTGAACACTAACTAAAAGAAACAAAATTAAAGCAACCATTACATGAAAAACCTGTCACTGCGGTCTCCAGTATAGTCAGCAAGAGCAAAGGACTACTGTAGATACACGAAATGTTCAGTCTTACTGGCCAGTGGTCAGACATTTGAAGGAAACTGATCAATACACTAAGTCATCTCAAGCAGATACAGCACAGAGGACATAAATAACAGAAGGAAACAAACTCCTTACGTTCGAAGCTGAATGGATTAAGCATTTAGCAGAGGTTCAACCTACAATAGAGAAGTAAAAGAAGAGCTTTACTTTACCTGCTTGTTATTGGCAAAAATACACATTATCACTGCATGTGCATTTGAACAGTGAACACATCACATTACCAGTCTACATCTTTATCATGATTTCTATTCAGTTTTTTGTATTTGCACATAAAAAAACCTGAGCGAAAACGAAAAGAAAAAAAACATAAAGTATTACAATAACGTTTCTTATTTTGGCTGAGGTGGAAAAATTTATCAACAAATACAAAATGTGAAGTGCAATGGAAACAGGCTTAGATAATGAATCATTCATGAAGCATGTGATTTAAACGTCAACTAAAGCTTCCTCTGAATAAACAAAAATATCAGACCTGTGTGAATGAGGGGTGCATAACATTCCTCAAATTAATACATGAAACACACATAAGGCAGTGGTGGCCTAAAAAGAAGCGAGTTTCTGCCAAGAAGGTCTTCGGTTTAATTTCCATGTTAAATTCTGGGTTGGTAAAATGAAAAGGCAGAGCTCATTACCACCACTGAGGAGCCATTGAGCAAGGCCCTTAACCCCAACTGCTCAAGTGGAGCTGCTTTATGGCTAGCAGATCAGACTATGGTTGAACTTGGCAGCTTCCAGGTGTGAATGTTTAACTGTGCAAATGTGATCAGGGCATTCCTGCAAAAGAGAGGCTTCCTCTCAGTGAAACTTCCCTGAATGAATAAAAATAAAAATAAATAAATTCCATAATTCCATTGTGTGTTGTGTACATAGTTTTTCACAATTTGAGGTTTGACTGGCTCTCTTTTAATCTCATTGTGCCCTCCTTAGGCAAAATGGTGCTTGCCACCAACTGTGTTGTCTGTTCTATTGCTTATTTTCTTAAAATTCGGATGGAAACCTGTCCTGTGAATATTTTTGTCCTGGTCATTTATCAGAAATTTCCTTAGGACCTTTTGTGGTACAAATCTGTCAACATTGACATAAGGGTTTTGTTTAATTTGCCTCCTTCATGTCAACTTCAATGCTTTGTGCCACAAATGATTCTGGTGCTGGAAGGGTGGCGACATAGCAGTGGATCAGATGCGTGCCTTTGGTGTGGAGAGATCGGCCTTTGATTCCCACTGTGACACATCCACCAATGTGTCCCTGAGCAAGACCTCTAGTTTCTCCAGAGGCGTGTGACCTCTGATATATAAAGCAATTGTAAGTCACTTTCCACAAACTATATCAGCTTGACTAACAGTACAGTATACTGTACCAATGCAAAGATGAATAAAATATGTTAACAGAAAAGGTTGCTACGTCTTGTCACTGTCTGCTGCAGCTCAATGTGTTTCTCCACCAGTTTTTTTGAGAGCGTGTCTGACTAGCTGCTAGGCAAGCATTACAACGCTGTTACAAAGTGACGCAGATAAGTTGTGGAAGTAAAGGCTGGGCTACAATCAAGCTGTTTTCAGGCATTACAGGTGTTTTCTGAGTCAGTAACTTTGTTTTGGGTGGATTTTGGGCTTTTTAACTTAGCAAAAGTATTACATGCACAAAAAAGATATATAACACAAAAAAGAAAAGGGGAAAAGCCAAAAAGCCTAAAATGACCTCTATAATGATTTGCTGATACTGGCTGACACACCAGTAGCTCACACTTAGCGTGTGACTAAGGTGAGTACTGGCACTTCAAACACTGGTTTGGGGAAGCAAGCTAAACCTTCCTATCAGATAAAACTAGAAATAGACTGTTATCTCGTGGCTATTGTAGCTACCAGAGCCAGATGATTCCACGTGATATGGATAGCTGAGTTATGTGTTTGTTATGTGCTGTTTGGAAAGTTAGACTGAAAAATGTTCTGATGTTTGACTTCACTAAGATTAAAGACTGGACCAAACACGCATCTCCTTTTCAAAATATTTGATTTTGTCTGTCAGGCAGAGCAGGAAGCCTATATTTGCAATTTGAGAAAAATATTTTTTTAAAGTAAAACCTGGCTTTAGATTCCAAATGCTCTACATATCCTTCATTTGCACTGTTATCTAAAAGTAATCACTATTCTAAATACCACATTTGTCACAGTAATTCTTGAACTCTTACATCACATTTAATGTTATTAACAATGACTGACTAATGTCTAGTTTTATCCATCACACTGTGACACTCTGATTCCAAAGCATTTGGATTTGAAATAAATTGCTGCAGATAAATGTTTGGGAATGAGGGTCAAATAGAAAATCCTGTTTGTAGAAACTCAGTGATAGAGAGATTTCCTTATAGGTCAGTGCAGTTCAATAGCAAAGCAAGTGAAGCCACTCTTCAAACATGCTCTGCCTGACTGGATGTGTTAAGATCACTGTGCTGTAGTCATGTGGTCTGACAAATTGCTTTTGTTTCTACAGTGCAATTGATTTTCCTAAGTCTCTATCTAGTGTGTTCATTCCTGCTTCTCTATTGAACTTAATGTTGAACTCTTTCTACAAGTTTAGAAACTGTCGTGTGATCACTGCAGCTATAAATACATTAAACTAACACTCCATGGAGTCTAGTAGGTTGTGTTACTGGAAAATAATGAAACAATGTTAAGTAAAGTAAAATATTAGAGGCATTTATTTTAATTTCAGGGCATCAACACTAACCGCTTACAGTATAATCAGAATCAGAATCAGCTTTATTGTCAGGTATGTGTACAAATACAAGGAATTTGACTCTGTATTATACAATGCTCATGATGTGCCTTTTTATACAATAACACAATAATACAGTAATAAAATCAAACATAGGCTACAGTATAGAGAACACATATATACACACTATAGACAAAACAGACAGATTAAGACAATAGTGCAATAAGCAGAGTGCAAAGGATGCAGGAGAAAATGATTATTACCATTACTGTTATTATTATGTACATGTTGTAGGTGGATGTGGTATACTGGTGCACATACACATACAAGCATACATGTACACAGTCTGATGAGTGCAAAGAATGCTGGAATAAATAAGTATTATGTGCAGGTGTACGATGTAGGTGGATTTGGTATACAGTATATACAATATACAATATGACAATATGAACAGTATGAACAGCTCTGAAATAGAGAATGATGAACAAATAATAGGTGGTAGCCAGTAAACAGATAGCAGAGTTACTAAGTTACTGCACAGGAATGGTTCCTGTCATTGTCAATCATAGTCAGCTGTTCAACAGAGTGATAGCTTGTGGGAAGAAACTGTTCCTGAGTCTGTTGGTTTTGTCGTATAGTGCCCTGTAGCGCCTACCAGAGGGGAGAAGTTGCAACAGCTTGTGTCCACAGCAGACACAGGGCTGTTTAGAATTGTGATGGGGGGCAGAGTGGGGGGCTCCTCCCAAGTCCACGGTCATGTCCACGGTTTTGAGCGTGTTAAGCTCTAGGTTGTTCTGACCGCACCAGAGAGCCAGCTAATCAACCTCCCATCTGTAAGCTGACTCATCACTGTCCCGAACGAGGCTGACGACCGTTGTATCATCAGCGAACTTCAAGAGATGGACAGATGGGTCTCCTGAGGCTGAGGATGTCTGGGATGATGGTTATGAACACCCAGCTAAAGTCCAAGAACACGATCCTTGCATATGTCCCTGGAGAGTCGAGGTGTTGCAGGATGCAATGCAGTCCCAAGTTGACTGCATCATCAACTGACCTGTTAGCCCTGTAGGCAAACTGCAGCGGGTCCAGCAAGGGGGCCTGTAATGTCCTTTAGGTGGGCCAACACTAGTCATTCAAAGGACTTCAGATGTCAGGGCGACAGGCCTGTAGTCATTTATTCCAGGAATGAAGAGTTTTTGGAGACAGGGATGCTTGTGGAACGTTTCAAGCAGGAGGGAACTTCATACAGCTTCATACAGCTTCATACAGCTCGAGGCGAGCTGGTCTACTGAGATTTTCAGGCAGGATGGAGACACATCGTCTGGGCCAGGAGCCTTCCTGAACTTCTGCATCTGGAAGAGCTGGCGCACATCCTCTTCACAAAGTGCAGGTGAGGGGTCGGAGAGAGGGGTGAGAGCGTGACAGTTGGGGAAGGTGACTTGAAGATGGTGTTGGAGCGGGTGAGAGGTGTGACTGTTGGCTTCTCAAACCTACAATAGAAGCCATTCAGCTCGTCAGCCAGTTGTTGAGTACCAGCAGAGTTGGGGGATGGCCTCCTGTAGTTAGTGAGTATCTGCGTCCACACTGACACAGTGTTGCTAGCTGTGAAGCTGTTTCCAACTTTTCAGCGTAGCATCGCTTTGCTGTTTTGATGTCTTTAGTCAGTGTGTTCCTGGCCTGGTTATACAGGACTCTGTTCCCACTTCTGAAGGCCTCCTCTTTGGTCCGACGAAGCTGCCTGAGTTTCATATACAACAACCAAAAGCGAGGGTTTTTGGTTGTTGTATGTGCAGAAGGTTTTATTCAGCACACACATGTCCTCACAAAAACTGTTGTAAGATGTCACGGTTTCAGTTAATTCGTCTAGGTCAGTGGCTGCAGCCTGAAAAACACTCCAGTCAGTACAGTCAAAGCGGACCTGTGAATCCAGCTTTGACTTGTTGGTTCATCGTTTCACACTCTTTATAACAGGTTTAGCAGATTTCAGTCGCTGCTTGTAAGTTGGGATAAGATGAACCAGACAGTGACCATAGAGCCCCAAGGCTGCACACAGAACAGAGCAATAGGCGTCCTTTAATTTTGTGTAGCAGTGGTCCAGTGTGTTAGTGTCCTGGTGGGACACTTAATATGCTGTCTGTACTTTGGAAGTTCGTGGATGAGGTTTGCTCTGTTGAAGTCCCTGAGAACAATGACCAGGGAGTCTGGATGTTTTTTCTCCACGTTAGTTATCTGGTTGGCCAGGTGTAGTAACGCCTCACTAACACAGGCCTGATGTGGAATATAAACAGCGACCAGGACAAACGAGGAAACTCCCGCAGTGAATAAAACGCTTTGTAGTTTATGAATAATGTTTCTAAGTGAGGGCTGCATGATTTCTTCAACACTGTGACATCTGTACACCAACCTTCACTTTTTTTCCCTTCGTGTCTCCGAAGGATCCCAAACAATGCTGCCGCACCTCCAAATAATAACTCCAGGAAAGTTCCAGGTTCGATCAGGAGCTGTGAAATAGTGTGAGTAGTTGAAAGTCCGATGTTTAAGAGCTCTTCTCTGGTAAAAGTTTCCAGAGAGGGATGGCAGAAAAGTTAATAGAAGAAGTTAATAAACAAAAGAGTATCAACTTTACAATCCATCCATCGCCAACCGCTTATCCTGCGTACAGGGTCGCGAGGGGCTGGAGCCTATCCCAGCTGGCATAGGGCGAAAGGTGGGCTACACCCTGGACAGGTCGCCAGTCCATCGCAGGGCCACACACAGACAGACAACCACTCACACTCACATTCACACCTAAGG
>JAPMOB010000429.1:0-27628 GCA_029875015.1 Lepomis gibbosus | reverse complement strand
ACACACACACACACACACACACACACACACAGGTTCTGTTATAATGGATTAGATTACTGGTAGGGTTCACGGGTACAATGGTAAAACCCTACAGTTGCTTCAGTACAACTCACTGCTGTGGGACATAAGTGCTGTGTGAAAAAGTGTGTTTGTGTGTATACCTCTGAGGGATGTAGAACATATGCTGAGGAGAGGGTTTGTGTAGCCGGCCGCCGTAGACAGGCCACAAGCCGCTGAGGATCCTGAAAAGAGAGCTTTTTCCACAGCCATTGGGCCCCGTGATCAATAGGTGCATGCTCTCTTCTACCTGAAATTGAAAGGGAATTTATTATTCTCCCTTAAGCTGAGCCGGTCGTCAGTATAATTACGTAACGCCATTAAGATATAAAGCTCTGGGGAGATAGGACGCATCAGTGGGCGGGTAGCTTTTGATAGACAGCATATGACCATTTAACAACACACTCACACAGGAGATCTGAAATGCACAAAAACACAGGAATTGTGGTCACAGAGCCTTGTTTTTTTTAACATAGTACTGTATTGTAGGTGTTCTCTGTCTCATAGCTACAGCTGGAAGCCAGTTCAGACTGTTTGGAGGTATTGTTAAATTCCTCTGGTTTGCCTGCAGCTGACAGGATAATAGAGCAGCAGCAGAGCATACACTGCTTTCTGTTTCTTAAAGTATCAAAGCAATCGAAATTAAAAAGAAGTAACATTGTGAGAAAAAATGAAATAAAAGCTATGTTCTGAATGTAGCTCTGAAAAATGAACAACAATTATGAACAATTTGGACGTGTGGGTGTAAGGCCAGTGTCAGCAGATTATCCTGCTATCTGCCAGCTCAGTGCTAGCAGGGTCACTGACCTCAAATCAGCGGTCTCAACAAGAGCTTAATTATCCTTCTCTATCAGCAAACTTGTGATAATTTGAGTTTAAGTTTGAGCTTAAAGCTCTGATAACAGTTCTAGATAATCTTTGAAGTTCACTTACAAAGTACAGAGCCCCTCTGAAGTTTAAAAGAGGGTAATAAAAGTTGGATTAAAATGCAAAAAGCTTAAACAATACATTTCTATCCGTGGGGCAGCCCCTCAGGAGAGAAGGGTCACTGCGCACAATGTTTTACATGTTTATAGGAAGGGCGTTAGTGTCATAATGACATCTGAAAAGTGCCATTTTACTTTTTGTCAGCATTGATCTGTAAATTTTAAGCACCACAATGTGCTCCCCAGCTCATTACAGTAGCAAACAGCCTGAGGGGTGCAACACGTTGTCACCCAAATGATGTATCTGTTTGCTAATGAGACCACAGAGGATTCTTCATAAATGCTAATTAACGCCACATAGTACAAAAGAAAACCCTCAGGGAGTCTGATGGTGAAGTATGGTTCGGAGAACACCAGCCAATAGAAAACCACCTGCAAATAGATCGGTTCATATTAATAGGTAATAGCAAGTGGAGTTTGGTGCTGGAAGATAAATTAAATTATCTGATGACCTTTTTCTTATATTAGTCCATCCTAACTAGAAAAGAGTACAGCAAAGAAGAGCTATAGATGCAACAGAAGCCGAATGGCAAAATTACGGAAGATCTGACGAGAATAAGGTAGAGCTGTCTCACCTTAAAGTTCAGGCAAGACACTACTACGTCCCCATTTGGTGTAATAATTGGGACATTCTCACACACGATGCCGTTGTCCACATCTATGACCTCACCTGAAGAGACAAAACAGAGAAAGACAGAGTGTATAAGAGCAGAAATGAAGCCTTTCGAGGCATAAGCATGGGTATGGATGGGATAATACTTACATATGAGGAATTATGGGGTTAAAAATAAAAAAATCCCTCTTTACTATGCTGCTTATCTCCTAGCTTAACAGTGCTCTCTAGCTGGAGATTCGCTCTGGGGTCAAATGGATGCTTACACAAGGATATTTATACAATGATTCCAACCTTTAGCCTCAACACCATTGATTGCTTGTAATATCATGTTGGTGATCTAGGAATTTATTCTTCTTTTGCAAGTTGCCCCAGATAAGGGCATTAAAACGCTTTGGTTAGAGATAACAGGGAGGCAATTGTGTGACCACTGAAATGACTCTGGCTCTGAAGATGTAACTGTATTTTAAAGTAACTAACACTTTCTTTATCCCTTAATCTAGAGCTGATGTTCAATATTTATTTTGTGTTAAGGCTAATTTGACTATAAGTTGTTAATTGTGGACAGAGGGGTTGAAAATAAACAATGAATGTAATACTACATAAGAGTATTGTTTGACTTGCACACAAGGGATAGGGACAATTCAACCAAAGCCACAAGCTTGCTCCATGTGCCAGACAGGAGAAGTGCAAAACGCTTGCGCAACGCAGCAAAAGTAACCAAGTGTGTGTGGAGTTTGTGGCTGGCCAACTACGCTGATGACTTCCTGTTTCTCTCTTTGAGTTTATTTTAATACAGAAGTAGGTGGGTGTTTACAGCAGAACAGGCCTACCCTTTATCTCCAGTGGTCCATCGATGTGCATCCCAGGCTTGCTCTTCTTCTCTGCTCCAGCTGTGGCTGATACAGAGGAGCGCTTGTAAACACCCTTCTGAACGTCCTCAAACACCACAAACATGTTGTGTACCCGTGCGGTGTAGCCTGCCAGCTCTGTGACCTGTCCCATCAAACACACAAGGGTCAAAGGTCAATACTGGGTAAAGTCAGAGGAGTGTTAGCGTGACCGAATAGAGGATAAGAGTCTGATAGGTCACTGTCATGGCCATGTGCTGATAACACTCTGAATGCATGTGTTGAAGCAGTGACTCTCAACCAGGGGTACTTCTGTTACCAGGAGATTTATGGAGAAATCACAGAGTAGAACAACTCAAAAATATATCCACATATTAAGAACTGTCATCTTAAAGTAATGGATAAATGGTTGAAATAATTAGCTAAACGTAAACAGTTTTACGAGTTATCTAAAAATAATAAATGGTTAAAATAATTATCTCAAAGTAAACAGTTTAAACAGTTAACAAATAATGGATAAATGGTTGGAATAATTAGATAAAGGTCAACAGCTAAATATAATGAACCAACTGTTATAGCTAAAAGAGTTTAAATAGTTTAAAGCAATAAATAAATAAGAATTGATACAAAGTTAAAAAAATGTGGATAAACTGTTAAAATAGCTAAACACAATCAATCAATCAAATAAATACAAAAGGTTGAACCATTGCATTAGAGTGTGTAACTGTGTGTGCAACGCTGTGTGATGGTGTTTATGAAAATATGTAATTAACACCAAGGTGGCTACTATTGTTAATATGTTCTTAGGACTGTATTTCTTTCTTTACTTACTTTTCACAACCAGTGCAGCATGCTGTCGGATTAGTTATAATCTCTAAGAATTGTATGTTCTTATATGTTTGTTTACAGTGTATAAAGGGAGCACACAGACTCACCCGCCCACAAACACACAGATCCTGCAGAACATAACGTGTGAGGCTCTTTGAGAGATGGGTGAATGACAAAGTATAGTAAAATGATATAAATGATCCTAAAACAAACAGAACAATAAAATATATCACAATGTGAGGGAAATCATTTTAATTCAATTTAGAAGATGAACAAAATAAATTATAATGATTTTAACAGCACAAACGCAAAATGCATTAAGGTATGAAAGGAAAAGGTCCAAAGCAAATTTACAAACGACTTTATAAGCAACCGGAGGGTGCATTGAAATATAATGAAATTCAGAGACAAATGAGGATGAAACCAAGAGAAAAAACACCCTCTTGCTTCGGCTTTAGTGTTGCACCCTGCGGCGAGACAATGCGGGCTGTTGACACAGCTTGCTTATATTAAACAACAAACACCAATTCTGGGAATTCATGGACACCATGTGGGGCTTTAGAAATGAGACTGGCTCAAAGAAGAAAGAAACCAAAACAAAAATGAAATGAAAAGTGTCTGAAGAGGGAGGGACAGAGCTGAAGATCGGAGGACTGATTGTGTTCCTCGTGTGAAATTGGTGAAGTAAATATTTACTATTAAACGAGCATCAACAGCTTATTGCAACGTTCTACAGGAGAAGGATCATTATAAAATATGATCCCTGCACAGTGATCAAATCACTTAATAGCCAATAGTCTCTGTTATATAAATTAATTTAGAAACAATTGCCAATTTTATCATAAGCAGACAAGACAGATGTCTGATTTTCTTTTAGTTTACTGTAAAATATAGCCTAAAAATAGTATAAAGAGTTATGTCTTTAGAAGGTGCTTGTATGGTTTTGTCTTAACTGAATATTGGGAAACAAGCACAACTGTGTCAAGTGATCTGCATAAAGACAACCTAAGCTGGCCTTGCACCACTAATTGGAGTTAGTGTGTTTGTTGCAAGCAACAAATCTACCAAACAGCTGAACGTGCAAAAAATGGTCACACACAAAATGAAAACGGCATTGTGCCTCACGAGGCCTTCAGGCCCCAAAAAAAGGTGCTAAAGTCGGGTTCTGCTGTGGTTCATGAGCATATATAAGTAGAGCCATGTGACAAATGTTTGAGCACGTGCTGCGAGAGAGACAGAGAAAGAGAGAGAGAGAGAGAGAGAGAGGGAAAGTGAGAAAGAGATGCGGAAGTGAAGGCTGGAAGATCAACAGATGGAGGATTATTCACAGCTAGGCTAAGCCCTGCGGGAAGGAGGTTTGGGCAGTCAACACACACACACACAACACCAGGATTCACTGCTGGTTGACCTACAGTGATAGTAGATTAAATCTTGGGGAATTAATGCCTATAAAAAGGTTTCTGTGTTCAATTTTCCTCCTTGATTAGATGTAGCACATATCAGAGGACCAACTTCACCCAGTTGTGATGCCAGATCAGAAAGGACATTTACTCCGACGAATGACTGCTTACAATATAATAACTGGAAGCTGCTTTAAAACGTTGTGCCATTTTGAAAATTCAGTTTGCAAACAGCGTTTCTTGTACAAAAGGTAAAAATAAAAATGGATCCTCTCTCAAAATTTCCTCCAAGCAGCTTTTGCAGCGTAAGTGCAAAACTTTTTGTAGCCAAACAATAACAATAATGAGGAAATTTTGCACAATGTCTAGATACATATTGGATTTTGAGACTAATTTTGCAATTGTTAAACATGTGGATTATACAGCTTAAATTGTTTTCAGACATGTCATAGACAACTTTTAAAGCTGTAAAAAATAAACAATAAGCACAGAAAGCTAAGCCTTCAGGGGACAAAAGGAAAAAACAAAGCTGAGTCTAGGAGATGAGTAACAAACTAACACGAGCTGGGACATGTCATAGGACCATCTGACCACACACACACACACACAATAAACACCTAAAAACACTGTACACTGTCATATCAAGCAAGCAGAGTGTTTGGAGGCGTGTGCAGGGCATAATGCGTGAGGAATGTGCCTGTTAAACTGCACACGCACACTGGCACACCTCTTGGCCTTGCATGCAGCGGCTTGCTGCTGCACATCTGACAACAGACCAGAGCTGAGCGCAGGCTAAAACTCATACCCTCCAGGGAAGTGTTTCTGAGCCAGAGACTTGCAATGAAATGACATTCAGGATAAAATTCCCTGCCACAGAACTGCACTTTACTGGGATAAAAAAGTTCACTAGGAGCTGGCTCACGTTTCAGAAAATATCACAGCAGATTGCTGTGTATTAGTGCCATCGGTATTGGTCGTATCTGGCCTCGCATGTCCACACTCTGGTGTGAGTAGAGTGGTACAATGGGAGGTTTTCGAGAAGAGGTGACTCACACTTAAGGAAGCAGACAACAGCCCGCTCTCACACTTTTAAAAGAGTTGTAGTTCCTCTTCTTCACCACAAGCACAGGATGCAAAAGATATCCTGTTCACAGAGAAGTCACACTCAGACAGGACATGCTATGTGGTCAAAAGTAGACAAACCAGCTGTAAAGGAAAACACCTTCACGCCACATGTGATAAAGCCAAATCCTCTTAAGGACCTCAAATGCAGCAGCAGAGAGAGAATATGCATGAATGGGTCTTGCTTTTTTTGATTAAAATGCAATGAGAGATCAGGGACTTAGAGATCAATGAACAAGGCCTTTCATTCAGTGATTTCCCTCTTCGCCTTTTCCACTTAGGACTCCCTGTGCATGAATGGCGAGCCTCCCATGCGAACAGTAGAGAGCGATGAACATACTGTGGTGAATGCATCCGTCAGTCACTCGGCCAATCTGTGCATTCATCCACCCATCTGTTCGTCAACTTGTCTGTTCAAACCGGTTCAAACCTAGGCCAACGAAATGACCCAACCACCCATACATCTGTCCATCATGTCCAAATCATACTCTTTAGAAATGAGATCAAAATATTGTCACACTTTAGAGAGTTAGAAATCGAGTTTCAGCATTTTGGACTAATTGTAGGCGATGAGTTGATTTCTGACTGAGACAGGTAAAAAGAGAGCGGCAATAATCAAGGTAGGAGGAGATGAAGACATGGATGAGTTTCTCCAGATCTGTGGCTAAAATGAAAGAGTTAACCTTGGCTGTTTTTCTTGAATGATAAAAACATAACTGAACAACTTTCTTTGTGTCAAAACACAAGTCCTGACTAACAGACGAGTTACTTACTTATATAAGAACTAAAGATCTCTTCTTATGTGAAACTCTAACTGCTCCTGAAACCCAAAGTTCCTAACATATTAAACACACTCACAAATTACACCTGCCAGTGGAGAGATTTATCTGTGAGTTTGCTGTGCAAAAACTGGATAAAAGGGCGACAACTAATGATTAGTTCTGTCGTTGCCTGAGGAATCATTTTTTGATTGATCGGTTAATCGTTTCACATGCTGAATGCCAAAATACAGAAAGATTCCCCCAAAAATCCCTTTTTTTATCTGATCAACAGTCCAAAACTCAAAGATTTTCAATACACAATGATATAAAATAGATGTTGACATTTAAGAAGCTGGAAGCAAGATATGTTTGACATTTCTGCCTGAAATATTACTTGAATAAATGATTAATTGATTATCAAAATATTCATTTATGACCTGTTGGTCAACAATAGATGCACTGACTGTTATCAAGCTACATGTTTGTTTTTTTCCAGCTACATATAAAGGGCAAAAAGCTGAACAGTATAATGAAAGGTAGGTTTATAAATCTGAAATGATAAATAAGTAAAGATCAATTAGATTCAGCATATCTAAGTCACTGGTTGGGACTAAAACATAGAACACCTTTTTTTTTTCTTTTTTTTTTTTACAGTTGGAAGGATGCAATAACTCAAGTACGTTTGGACTGGCAGCTAGTTCTAGTTAGCAGCCTGGCATCTGTGTTTTGAGCCAACTGTAAAACCATTTAGAGCAGCTTGACTGAGACATGTGCAGAGGGAATTACAATAATATAGATGAGAGAAACTGAAAGTGTAATTCAATAGTTCAAGGTCTGAAGAAAACAGGTTTGTGCGAGCTCAGGAACATGATGGTCGGAAGTAATTTCCTAGTCAAAGATGATCCCAAGGTTCTTAGCGGTCGAAGCGACAAGATGACCAGAAAGATCATTGGGTGGTGGTGACTCAGCGTTTCTTTGCTTCTTGCGAGGTCAAGTTCATTCAAAAGACTGTTCATGTTTTTTGTAAATTACACTCAATACTACTATGGGCAATACATATTTTGTTTAATAGCTTGTTCTAAGTGTAAAAGGCCTTTGAAGTGAGTATACTTTATGTACGCGAAAGCAGTGTTTCCCATAATTAGCCTATAATTTGGATAATTATCAAACTGCGCTACTAAGGGCATTTCATCACTACTTTGAATACGTATGTACACACTGTGAATTTTGAAATAAAAACTGTGGACATGATGATGGCAGGGACAGCCTCTGAGATACACTGCACTCCAGCAAGGCTGCATTAACTGCAGCGTGAGGTGCCCTCACCTCTTTGTAGGAGGACATGATCCTCTCGATGGCATCCGCTCCTGAGGCCAAGAGGTTACGGGCGGTGGTGAAAGCCTCCGTCCTCTCGCTCACCATCACATGCGTCTGCCCGTCTGCGGTTTCTAGATGGCGGAAAGAGAGATAAGAGACGGCTCATTTAAGAAACCGTGACACCACAGACATGTTTATCTAAGCAGCAAGCTTTCCATTTGGCTTCTGTTTTCTGATTGAAATTCTGTGTCTCTTTCCTGTGAGCCTGTTGACTGCATATGTTCACACTTGTACCTGTGAGCATTAGAATACCACAGAAGTAAACTATTTAAATATCAGCAGCGACACTGGAATATTCGCACTTGCATTAGCATTAGTAGTAGTGCTGACCAACAGACAAAGGGACTCTGTTACAGCTTTTTGATGCAATTGATAAGCTGTCAGATAAGTGTGGGAGGCAGCTACTGTTTTCACACATGGTAATGAGCTTGAGGTGGAAGCAGTTGCTGTTGGTTTGGAGATGCGAATGATCCCTGAGTGTGGACTGTGAAATGGGCTTCCCCCACAGAATGAAACACGTTAAGGGTTCCTTACCGTTGTCAGCAAAGCCGGTGGCTGTGATGATTGGCACGGCCACCATGACGAGCCCGCAGCTGCTCCACACATACTTCATGAGGAACTGCTCAATCATGATGTACCAAAGGCGCTTGGACAGGATCAGGTTCATCTGGTGCGCCAGAGCCCGGTAGCACTTCTGCAACTGACACATCTCCACCTGCAGTGGACACAAAAATACAACACATAGTCACTTCCTGCATTTTTGTGGCGGAACAGGCAGTTCACCTAAGCTTTAACTTGAATTATCAGCCTGAATACACTGATGTGTTATGTGACTGTATAACTTTGTTACTGAAGGGAGTATAAAATGATGGACATTCAGAGAAACATACTGTTTATGGTCTATTAATGATCTATTAATGGATGACAGGCTTTTGTGGTTGCATTCTTTACTGATCATAACTGGAGGCTATATTTACGACCACCACTTGCACCACTTTTAAAGTATTTCCTGTATTATTTCTGCATGTCTGCCACAATAAGTGCAACCTCTATGTTGTACACATGCCATCACCCAGCCCTGCATACCTTGTGCCCTCTGTAGAAAGCTATTTCCTCCGCATTTGCAATGATCCTGGAGTGCACATAGCGCAGGTAGCCTTTCCTGTGCGCCTCCTCGGCCACTAGCTTGCCAAATTTGGGCGAGCAGGCACGCAGGACCTTGGCAGTGACAAAGACCACCAGCCCGGCCAGCAGTGTCGGCCCGCTGGCGTTGGCTCCCCTGGACCTGGCGGTCTGTATCAGAGTGTAAGAGGTCAGCATCACGTCCAGTATAGGCTTGGTGAGGTTAGAATAGAGGTGGGCCACCGACTGGGAAAACATCATTACGTCCTCGGTGAGAGACTGATCCGGGTTTGCGAGCCTCCCGTCCATGTTGCTGACTTTGTAGTAGGTCTGGTCTGTGAAGTAGGTCCTGTAGGCATGGTTCACGAGCCGGGTGCGGAAGGCCAGAGCCAGTTTGCACTCCAAGTACCGGATGGCGCTGTTGACGAACGTGGCCGGGATGGCAATGAGGAGCCATTTGATCAGCTGGATGATGAAGCGCTTGGGTTTCTTCTCCACAATCGTCTTAACAATCTTGCCGTCCAAGCTGGCCACGTAAATAGACAGAAACGTCCTGGATATCAGCGCCACTGAGTGCAAAGAGAGCAAACCGAGCTCTTTAGACACGAGCTTGGGGAAAAGGATTTTACCAAGTTCGAGGATCTGCTTGAAAAATTCTGCATTTACCCCGGGGGATGCCTTCATATGATCCGCAGCATCTATCTGTGTTTTTACCAAACAAGTGGAGCCGTTTTCTGCCTTTGAAGCCCGGCGATTATTCCCGGGGTCTTTGTTTTTGCCGAGCTGCTTGCAGATGATGGGGTACAGTGTTTTGACACCGTAAGCAGCAGCCGCAAGAAACACGGCTCGCTTCGCCGCAGCCGTGCGGTCCCATTTCACTCTGGCCGCCGCATCGAGGATGTTGGACATTTTGCAAGCGTTAGTCGTCTCTGTTGACAATCCTTACAACACCCATCCCCCAAACCCGACTCACCGCGTCGACATAAAAAGAGAGAAGGGCTTCTGATGGTTGGATTGATGTGAAGCGAGCCCGATACATGTACCGCTACATCCTGCTCTTTTTCCCCCGGTGTCAAGCAGGACAAACTGCATCAACTGTACTTCCGGTTTTCATAATCAAAATAAAATCTCACGGTCAATTCCCCGTACATCACCAGGATATGAAAACCGTGCCGTCAAGTTTGTGGTTTTATTTTTTAAAGTCAATTCGCCTAACTTCCTGACTTATTGCGAATGTTTCTGTTTGTGATTTCCGGTAACTTGACGTTACTTATTTCCGCCCTACGCTCTCTGCAGAGGGTTTTTTCATTGGTCGCGCCCCCGAAAAAAGACGATTGGTTGCTTGCCTGACGTAACAAATTAGTTCCACTGCCGAAGTATGTCACGCAGCAATCTTAAATCCAGGGAAGTACATTAACCACGGACAGCTTTACACAAGTTCTTAAAATTCATTTAAATACGTTTATGAATGTGGCGCGCGACAGGATAGTTGTTGTTCCTCGCGCACCTCAGCTTTAGTTAGTTAGGATAGATAACACGTTAGATACATAAGTTAGCTAAGTTATTAGCACCCGTGTAACATGACTGTGAAGTTTTAGACTCGTATTATCTAACGTTATAGCCCAAGTTTTCGCTGGTTCTCTGACAGTTACAGCCGTTGAAAATGAATTGGGTTGGGGGTTCAAGGTAAGAGAGGGGGAATATTTTAGTTACGTATTAATGCTTTCCTTACTAAAGTTAACGTTAGCTAAGATAGAATACGTTTTAACAACTGTCACTGCAGGAGCCGGTTAGTGATGAAGAATGATGCAAAAAGACAGAGGGTGAGACAGCCAAATTGCCTTAGTTAGTCTTCTTTCCATGCGTCTAGCTAAATGTGCTGGTGTTGCTCTTTCCCCTCAGGAGTTCTTTGAAAAGATAAAAATGCAACAGAAACTGAAAAACTTGGGAATTGCTTTGCCAGCCTCCCCTCGAGGCACTAGTTCTGGTAGTATGGACCTGGTGACTTTGTTCATCGTCAACCAGATTGCTGCTAAGAAAGTAAATAAAGGTGAGAAATACAGCTTGTACAGGTAGATTTATAGGCAGATAACAGTCAACAGTTATGGTTACCAAAAATATACAAAAGAAGCTGAAAGGGAAAACAGTATATTAATGAGAACAATGGAGGGTAACCATGCCTTTATACTGTCTTACGCTCTACATTAAAATAAATGTCAGAAAGCTAGTAAAAATAATTATGTATATTCATGGTGTGTTTTATAGTGTGATGATGTATCAAACAGTTAAAGTACATGATGATAGCGTATTTTCCAAATAGTAAAACATTAAATAACACTATTTTGCAAATCTGATGATCACAGACTTCTCTATCCACCAGTGCCTATGTCAAACCACCCCCTTAGAATGGCAAATGATCTGAGTAAACAATGTTTGTGTTTTTCAGATCCTCCTAAAGTGGCAGTTCTTGACAGCTATAAAGGAGGATCGACGCATAAGAGAAATAAGCCCCTTGTACTCCCTATGAGCCCCTGCTCTCCATCACAGCTCAGTCTTGTTGAGAGCCAGCCTGAGTGCAGGTAGAGCTGGAGTGTGGTTTGTCAAAAGACATTTTTCAAAAAGCATGTTTCTATCAAGTGTGGTACTAAATCACTTCTCTAGAGTGTGATTTTCGCACATTCATTGTGTTTACTACGTGTCTAGTGTTCAAGGAGCAGGAAAGAGAATGCATGTTATTCCACAAGGGTTCAAGTGTCGGAAGGTTAGTCACATTCCAAATATTTATTCAAATATTTTATTTTTTTGTATTACAAGTCTTAGCTTAGGAAAATTTGCTGAATATGAACAAATGTTGGGACCATCTGTATAAAAAGTCAGTTAACTTTTTCCCTAGCTGTCGCCAGTGCTGGAGTCTGCTTTCTCAGACAACAGCGCATCTGACTACCTGCCACCAATAACTGCCACCGTCAGCCCCTTGTCCTACACCTCATCAGCTTCCTCAGCCCAAGGTGGTGTTGAGAAGTATTTTATGGAACAAACTAATATTAATTAAACTACACAGTGGTAACTGTGCATTTCTACTCTGCATGAGTATTTTTAAACAAGTCAATTTAGGCCAAATTAAACTGGTTTCCTCAGGAATATTCCCCCGACAGCTGAATGTCCAGCAGAGAAGCCAGGCGCCCTGCTCCCCTCCTCACTGGGACACCTCAGAGTTGGTGCAAACCAAGGTAGTAAAAAGAGATTTTTCAAAGGGACACATTAATTTAACCACATTATGCCATGGTTGCAGTTATTACACAGGTATGGGAATGTTTGACTTCAGGGTAGCTTCAGAGGCTGTTTGACTGTATCTTCAAATATGATGCCACTCTAATATCCAATCTGAATTTATTTTGCTAGTTTCAGCCTTTTTCCCAGCCCAGAGTTATGACAGACTGTGTCCCCTGGTCCTATGGATCAAACCCAACCCTCTACCAACCGGAGGCACTGTCAGCAGCCCCAGTCTTGTTCAGAAGTCCAGAGCTGGGGTGAGTACAAACGCTAGAATGTGATGGAATGTTTTCCCTCCTTGATCATTTTATAACCATTCAACACAAATGTGCGTTATCACAGTAATACAGAGGCTAGGGGTCACGCAAGACACGAGGTCACCTTCTCTCTCAGTCCCCCGGAGGACCGGGAGGGGATGTTGGATTTCACCCTCAATCAATCAGAAACACAGCAGCTCTTTGAGGAAGATGTCTTCAGGGGCTTCAGTACTGAAGAATGTGAAAGAAAAGGTAAATACTGCTTGAAACTTTCGCATAACGACTTTTTTCTTTACGCTAACAATTAAATTTGATTACAGCTTCTGATTTTGGGAGAGGAACATCAAAAATATATCTCAAAGATGAAACACCGGCCAAATCAACACCACAGTATGTGTTTGTACATAAAATCGAATCAAACGCTTTATTATTGATGTGTAATATGCTTTGAATTTGTATTTATGCTTGTTTTTCTTTCTTTTCTGTCAGAACAGTCCCTGACTCAGAGAGAATGGGAGTGGAGGTAAGCTGCCACATATTTTACAATGCATGTGAGTGTTTATGTTAGCCTTTTATTGCCACCAAGTGGTGGAGTTTGAAACTGCCAAGGAACTATTGGTGAATTGCACGAATCTGCACTAAGTGGTTGATTAAGAAAAATTTGCTTGGTTTCTCAATCCTCACAAGCTGTTGTACAGAGTTTCTAGCACTGTTTGTTCATTTGTTATTAACTCAGCTATATTTATATAGCACTTTTCATACAAACACACAGCCTATAGTGCTTCATATGAGGGTATGAGGAACTTTTGGTGTGGGCATTTGCAGTTTTTCATTTTAATTCTGTTTGATTCACAGCTCTCCAACTGCACTGACATGGACTTTTGTAAGTTTCTTAAGCAGCTCCAATTAAGCTACCCATTTATTGTGTATATGCTGGAGAAAAGACAACAAATTGAATAGATGTTTTGTTTGTTTTTGTCCAATCCCACAGCATGTCTTGAACACAACAATGGCCCCATGAATGGCTGTGACTATTCGCCAAGTTACTCTTGTAGAACAGGTTACCTCAGTTCAGACTCAACTGATGTAAGTGAAGTTACACAGAGCAGTTGTGTCCTTCTTGCTTCTGTACTGTGACTGCAGAGTCACTTCAGAATAAAAAAACCCACCTCTGCCATAGTTTTTGAACAAATCATTATTATTGATCATTACTGGACAATGTATGATACTAGCAAACAAACAATCCTCTAATCAACACCTGTCAGCAATAGTTATCACTGAAAATGAACTCAATACGGGAAAATATTATGTGCACAGTGCGATTGATAAATTGCTTTTACTGTGATACATAGGATTGCCTTAAACAGATGTTAGTTAACCAACAGCATCACAACATTCTTTTCTGAATTTTACAACACCACACATCAGTAGACTTTTCTATTTAGTAATAGCTAACATAAACATTATGTTTCCCCTTTCTAACTAGGATGAAAAATGCTGTTCACCATGTCTCCAGGCTGCCTCTTCATATATGGACCAAGCCTGTTGTGCAGATAGCCTCAATCCAAACCTGGGGCCAGATAAAGCCTTAGGAAGCAATAGTCAACAGAGGGGAAGCAACACAGCTCAGTTTGAGTCTCCTCAAGCTCTAGCTCAAACTCAGAGCACAGAGCTGTGCAAATGCAAGAAAACATCCCAGGGAACTCAAGATGTGGGAACTCAAACTGCTGACAGCGCCACAGCTGAGACATGTGATGCTGCGACTCAGTGTAGCTTTGTTGCAGAAAGCACAACCAAAGCCACTGAGTTCAACTTGTGCCTACCACCTGTTGAAGTGTCAGTACCGTATCCAGCCACAAAGAGGCAGACTGATACTGCTGCAGAGCCAAATACACACACGCTTATACTGGGAAAGGCCAGTAGCGGAGGGAAGCATATGCCTTGGAGCAAGAAGAAATTTGGGGCTGCTCCAATATCAGGCAGTGATAGCAAAGTGATCCTAAAGACACCCATAAATGCCTGTCTAGATGCTCAGAGCATGACGGATGGCAGAGGTATAACATGAAAGTGAAAGATTGAATGTCTTACTTCATGTGTAAATTGAGAAACCTAAGATTCATATTTAAATCCTGTTGATTCTACTGACAAATCCAGACAGGTACATAGTTATTTTGTTGAATTCCCATGTTTTACGCTCTTGTGTCTAATTTAGGTAAAGAGAATCGAGAGGGCAGAGATGAGGGGAGGCAACAAGAAAATGGCCGTCTGATGAAAGTCCTCTCAAGTGAAGTGAGGGAGGAGGTCACATCTGCTGCCAGAGTTGACAGGCTCTCAGACGAGGCCGAAACACTTCAGGAAATAGCCGACATTTTGCTCTTGCTCAGGCAGAGGAAGGGGGAGGGATGGTAGGGAAGGAAGGCAGATGAATGAAAGCAGCAGGAAATAAGAAAGCATGCATGTTCTGTGCATGTTTTTTTATTCAAAGCATTATGTAATTGTTTGTTGTAAGCATTTAAAGTAAATAAAATATTCATAGTGTTTGATCAAAGTGATCGAGACACTGAAATAAAGCCCGAAAGCGTTACTCTGATTCATAAGTTTATTTATTTCCCCATATACACAATCAAGTGTTAAGATTTCATGAAGATATTTACTTCTTATAGAATATAAACTCTAGCAAAACATTTACAGCTTGAACATTAATCAAATATACTATACAGCACTCTTTTTTTGTGTGTTTTTGTAATTCCTCGTAAACTGTAGAAACACACGTAGTTGGTTCACATTGAAAAAAATTGCAACCATTTCACCACAAGTACACATTAAATGTCCCCGCTGTGGCAGAGGACAGCGTCAACACAACTGGATGTTAACGGCACCACTTGATCTTTGACAAGGCGCAGCCTGAAACAATCACGTTAAATATTTGGTCAGCACAAGTTCAGTTACACAGTCTGTGTTATGGAGCTGTGTGTTTTATCTGTAATAACACTGTCAGTACAAAAGTAGTCTGTGGTTTTAAGACAAGTCATCCCAATTACAATCCAGCCGATACAATACCTTCATTTTACCACACTAAATACCACGTTTTAAATCAATGTCAAGCTATGTTTCACCACCTTTAATCTAGTCTCTCTTGGATGAAAAGGTTAACAAGCCCAATTTAGTACATTTTAACCTAAAGGTTTACACGACAGTAATAGGGTTTCCACATAAGAGTGTTTTTATGCCATTTTATTATTGTCTTGCCATTTATGAGAGTAATATTGTACTAATTCCTGTTGTCCTGATTAACCATTTCTGTAGGCATAGATATGTACACGTGACACCGTGACAATACCAAAAATATCACAATACTTGATGCGAATACTCACTACATTGTGCCACAGCATTTAATAAACAGCTTCTTAATTGAAAAGTTTATTAAAAAGAGGTATTATATCTTATTAATTCATGATGGGTTAGGACCCATGTGCCAAAATGATGGACTGCCCTTCACTTGACATGATCTGCCATGAAAGACATTTTCATTAGACATAGTAACAGCGCAGCTTGTTTAACGCCTTTTTACCTGTTTTGTTTTCTTACACAAAGTTACTCCGTAAACTGTTTTTGCTACACAGAAACCTATGTGTATTTGACTAACAAGGTGTAACCTCACACAGTTTTACAATTTTACAAAACAACATTGGCAATTTACGCTAAAGCCCAGTCCTCGAAGTTTGACACAAGAACCACATAAATTATATGCTCTGCTATATGCTCTGCTATTTGTACATAAGGCTATGGAGGAAGACAAAAATCAAAATACATGATACATGAAATGATAGTAAAAAATAATAATATTCCATCACAGTTAAAATTTGTACACATAAAATAAAAAAATATGTAGACCAAATTATCATAACATGATATAATACATCCACTTGAGTGTTTTGGACAGAGAAAAAAACGGCTAAGAGGCACCTTCACAATACACAGGCACTAATATTATCATGTTAAGGATAGAATGAAATACTTGAAATACAGGTCTCAATCAAAATTAATGGTTTTAGTCTACGCCTTTCTTTGCTGGGATTAGACATTTAACATAACAACCAGCAATCAGCAAAGGTTAATAACATGTAGGTTTATAACATGGGATCAAAGTGTAGGTTTTGGCAACCTAGTGAAAATTGAAATGAGACTACTCTCCATAGAAATATGTTAAAAACTACAATTTTTAGAGGCAGGAAAGCAACAGAATTTAAGGTCTGGACCTGAAGAAAAGAGACTATGCTGAAACACTTAAAGTAATTTGTTGCAAAGCTGATTGACAAAAAATATTATTTAAATAAATTAATTAATACAAATAAACCATAGCAACAGGAATTTCTTTGAGTGCTACTAGACTGGTGAGTGGGTTTGTTTAGGCACCAACTGACAATACAAGTTTTCTGAACTTGCACAATACACTGTACATCTCTGGTCTTCGCTTTTAATAAAAAATATCAGAACAAGACAAACTAAGATGAGGAGCTGACATTTTTGTGCTATGACACAAGCTTAAACAACATTTAACTGAGATGTGTTTCATAAAGAAAGGCATAATGGTACTATAGACCAACAATACGTTACAACTGCATCATGTCAACAAATGTTTTGTGGACACACAAACCTGTTTTTCAAGACAAAGTTTACTGTACGTTTTAAAATGTTCTCAATGGAAACGTATTCTGACATGATGCTATAGGATGGCTGTGTCATGTTTTACTTTTTGTACTGTATGTACAACATATAAAAATCATAAATGATATTTAGTCAGAAAATGTACAAAATATTAGGGACATCTTACTTACATCATCGTCATCAGGGGACTTCATGAGAGGGGAAGCGTCCCTTATATTTTGTACATCAACAGTCATGTTTTCTGTGTCTGTGAAAAAGACACTGTCTGTTATCTGTGGAAAAGGCAATGTTTTAACCTTTCATAATTGAGATATGGTTCATGGTTGACCACTGACACCAAATCTGGAGTCAATTCACCCTCAATTCAGAGAATAGGCTGAAAACAAAATATTCACACTCCTGCAACCAGCTAAAGCATTTTCACTGACTACGGATTCCTGAATCGACTGAATTGAAAGTGAACTCACTCACGTTAGCAAAACTGCCTTATAAACTGTGTCAGTCTCACAGTGAGAATAACCAGTGGCTCCCACACAAAAAAAGAAAAATGTTACTCTCTGCATGTTTCAGTAATCACCAAAGAATTACACCCAGAGGGAGGTTACCAACACTCAAACTCTCCCTAGTCCACATCAGATGCGTCGTTGTCCGATAGATGGTAGTTTGAACCTTTGACTCGAATATATTCGACCTGCCGTCCCTCGTCTGAATCAGAGGCGCCGCAGGAGCAAAGCTGGTTTTCGAACAGCGCTTCGATCTCCTCCAGACGGCGGCCTTTGGTCTCCGGCAGGCAGCCGTAGATAAAGAAGAAACCCAGCAAAGCCATGCTGGAGTAGAGGAAGAAAGCTCCTGGGAAGATGAAACAAAAGAACACACTGTCACTCACAGCCTTGAACAAACACAAGGAACACTTTGTTGCTGTGTCGTGGCTTTCAATAGCTGTGTCACTTTTTGTAAATAAGTCTGCTTGTTCTCAAAAGAAAAAGACAACACTGGTGGCCCACGGACTTCTGTATAGATGTGTGTGTGTCCTAAAATGTTATACCATATTGAAATATTGCTTTCAGGCTGCCGGTCACCTTATGATAACTTTAAATTAAGAGAAGTAACACGCCCATGTCAAAATGACTACAGGAGAAGTCACAAGCATTCATACAGAAACACAGTGACAGAGGTTTAATGAGATTTCCTGGCCACAGTGTTCTATATTTTCTACTTGTCAAAGCAGAATGACATTTGAAGCTGCAACTAAGTGTGCGTTATGCTAAATGCTGTGACCATTCCTGTGACAACATCATTATGTTTAACCATCTCAGGATGCCTCCACAATCAGCCCTGACTGATCGATTGCCACCACAAAAGGTCAGTTCCTTCCTGTCAGAGGCGAAACCTGCTGTTGAGATACATTGACTAAGGAGGTATGGAAGACGGTTGGGCGGGTTAAAAAGGTTGGCAACACCTCAGGGTATCAGTTAGCTGTTCCCTCCTTGCTGGTCTTGACGTAAGGTAAGGATGAATGCAAGTTACACAGGATCTGCTTGGGGAGTTGCATAAGGATTGACATGAGGAGTGACAGCATTGATGGCTGGTAGTAATTGTTTAGTATGATTAAAATTACATGAGTTCAGGTTGACTGGGTTTATAATAAAGAAATACATGGTCGAGTCTTTCCCTTTCTTCCTCAAAAATTAAGATAATGGTAATTTTATTTAACCTTTATTTTACCAGGTAAGAAATCCATTGAGATTTTTAATCTCATTTACAAGGATGTCCTGGACATAATTAGTGTGCTCAAATTTCTGCGGCCCAGAAACTGACCAAAGTAGGTGAAGTACTGAGCCAGGTGGAGGAAGGTGAGAGACACCAGGATGTTGAAGGTCCAGTTGACTCCGGCTGCGCAGGCGTTTCCTGTGCTCCTCGCCCACAAAGGGTAAATCTCTGAATTGATGGTCCATGGCATTGGACCCATCCCTGAGAGAGAGATGAGAGATGAACCTTGTGGGATTACATTATGAGGACATGGAGACCAGTTTAAACATGAGGCTCAGCCTTAGGTCTCTTAGGTCTCTTACACTGTTAGACACTGTTACATTGTTACATTCCTTTTTGGCCACACGTGTCCTCTGTGCGAGTGGACATTCAAAGCTCTCAATATTAAAATGACATTAAAGAAGATTAATCAAAACCGCCTACCATACTAGTAATACGTACTGATTTGGCCTAAATATAGTATGGAGGATGTAGTATGCAAACAGAAACTGTATACTACATACTGCATACAGTACAGTACATACTGCATTTGCCAGTTGCATGAAGGCGCTTAAGACCCTACACCCATGCTAGCGGCTCTGTGAGGCTGTACTTAGCAGCTAAACACTAATGTCAGCATGCTAACATGCTCACAACAACCATGCAAACAAGTTGATGTTTAGCAGGTATAATGGCTTCGTCTATTGTGTTAGTATGCTAAAATTTGCTAATTAGCACAAAACGCAAAGGACATCTGAAGCTGATGGGAATGTCATTAGTTTAGCAAGTATCTGTTTGTAAACCAAAAGTCAAGGGATCACTAAAGTTATTACAATAAATCTCAAGAAGGAATGGAATGTCTTAATCTAATTTCATGACAAGCAATCCAGTATTTGTTGAGATATTTCACTCAAAAGCTTTAAGGTCAATTACACTAACACTACACAGTACTTGGTGTTACATTTAACATAGCATTTGTGGCCAAAACCTGAATTTAGATTACCAAACATTATTATCTTGGCATGGTTACGGGTACAAGGGACACTGAAATGATGAATAAAAAAACCCAAGATGTGATCTCTTACCTGGAGCGAAAGCAGCCAGGTAACACATCAGACCCAGTAAAACCATCCAGGAGTAGGAGGTAGGACAGTAGTTGTAGGCCCAATAGGTCTGATCTGTCATCAGGCTGGAGTTGGAGCATCTGGAAGAGTGAGGCACACTCATTGGCTTCTGTTAATCACTCTTGACACTGGATCTCAATTCCATGGTGACATGTGTCATTTCACATTAAGCGGTTGGACTGAACAAAAACTCTAAATATAATTCTTGCACCACACCTACCTCCGCTGCATCCTAAACACACGCACATATTCGTGCGGCATTCTGTGACTCACCTGCCCCATGCTGCTTGCTCGGTGGAGGCCTTATTGACCGGCACACAGGAGGAGGTGAGGAGCGCCGAGCCATTCTCACTGTAACAAAAACCACATCGAGGGTCCAGCATGCATGGCTCGCACAGCCTGCAAGTCAAGCAGCAGACACAATGAACATTAGCTATAATTTCACTGAACAAAATCAATCACACTGCACAGTAGCTATTGATGTCACATTCATTTACTTTTTATTGTTTTTTTGCTTTGTGTTGACTGTAGAATACTGACAAAAATATGGTAAAGCAATAGTACTAAGTTGAACACACCCCTGACACAAGACGGGACTATGACAGAATGCAGCATTCCACCCCCTCTTATTCAGACTCTAATTGAGACTTGCCTCATTAGCCAAATTCAATTAATGTATGGACTGTTCCCCACATAAAGGAAGTGATAAATCAAAATTAAGAGCAAACACAAATGGTGTGGGATTCATCATCATTAAATCTTTATCCTTTCTTATCCCTCTGTTATGTCCATCCACATCCAAAAGCACATCTTGTCATGTACCATAGTCAGTTTTTAGCAGTAAGAGGGTTTGAGAAGCTGACTTACTGCCAAACTTTTCACAAGGGCACACTCTGTTTTCCATGCAGTGTCATCAGGGTTGTTGTGTAGTGCCCAACGGTCATGCATAAAATGTGTGTTTTGTTTCAGATGTCTATTTTTGCAGTCTGAAGACTCCCTCTGTGCAGGGCACCTTGCTCTAATTACACACTAAAGTCAGCTAGACCAAAATAAAACCATGTATTAGTACCTGAGGGAAGCTATATATATGCTAAGTATATGCTGTGGGAAGGTGAGGAGAGACATGCAATAGCTTAGGATAAGCTAAGATTCAAATGATGTGCTTGATGATGCAATTTGAAAACATGTATAATATTGGTATTTTCATAAATTATGTTATTATTAGCAAAGCTATGGAGTTTTGTTCTTTATCCTGGCTACATTAAAAGTATGGAATGGATTGAACAGTGTGTTTATCTGCACTAATGTAAGCTGCACTATGCACAATTTACGCACTGTGTGAAAGCTGCTTGTGAATGTTACTATATCAGAGTTTAGAGTAACATTAGCAGCTCTAGGAATTTGGCAAAGTTTACACCACATCATACTTAACTAATACTTGGACTCGCTCTACTCCAATACAAGAACAACATTTCATCACTTTCATGTCTTATAAATAGATCTTCAACTGGTGATGACTTTTGCCTGGTTTTAGCCTCGGCCCTTAAGCACACGAGTCAGTTGGAAACAGCCAAGAACGAATGTTCAACCAACTCATGGTTAACTCTAATGTCAGCTTAATTAACTAGTTAGCTACAACAAATAAAATCTGCTTGTGGAAGCTGACACTTCAGCTAGCAAAATTGATAGTCACCAGCTAGAAATTAGGACCCTAATTTTGCCAACCTCTGTTTGACATCAAGGACCCATGATTTTGAAAATGACAAAGAATTTAAATCAATCTGCTAACAATATTACTGTAAACTGCAAATGCACCAGCATGTTTATTTAATTTATATTTTAATTATATAAGTGAGGGGGGCTGGGGCTTAGGGAATGGCCAACTGTTAATTTCTAGGTAAATATCCAAGAGATTGCATCATTTTCCAGGCAATTAACCTAATGTCAAACCCCACTGGGGTGACCATATTTTCAAACCATCAAACTGGGACCCTTGTACCACGAGTTCACGCCAAGCCCCTGAAAATGCAGCATGCTTTGAAGCCAATTTGACATGGGGCTCTGCCTCCGACACTGTATCTAGATGTAAGTGCTGAAAACAAGTATAATATTAGATTTATTATTTTAATTGTCGTGTAAAACTGGAAAAAATTTGGTAGTGACTGTTGAACATATCGTTAAATGGGACGTCCCATCCACAAAGTGTAAGAGGCCTGTGGTGGCGCTATAATGCTGTACAATGGTCAGCGAAGGCATGTGTGGGCTTATACAGAGTAAAGAGACCATAGTGTGGTAAAAGCACTCATCCCTTCAAATTACTGTGTTTGTGTTTGTGTGCACCAGTGGCGCGTGTTACAGCATGTGAGTGCTGGACAGCGAGTCCATTAGGCTGCGCCGTTTGTTGTTGTGATGAAAGACCGTCGTTACCCATGAGTTTCATCTTGTGTCTGTGTAAGTGAGAGTAAATTGGGACATAGAGGCATCTGATCTCTGGCTTACATGAAAACACACTCAGGTTCTGTGTGTATGTGTGTGTGTGTGTGTGCCCTTTGTTGCCAATGGAGAGTGTGAATTGTAAATTGCAGCTGATTTAGACCTACAGTTTGGGAGATGATAAAAGTCATAGACATGAACAATATTTACTCAGCATCTTTACAGTATTGTTTCCATGACAACCCATTGTTTTATCCAGTTAAAGCAGTCCAACATAATAAATATAAGTATTAATAAGTATCTTGAATATATTACTCAGGCCTTTAGATGCAAATTAAATATACACATAATGTGACAAAAGGTAAATAATGAAGCTTAATAGATGCAGATCAGTTTTTAACAGCTCTTTTTATAACATCAGGATATGTGGGATAATTGTGCTGTAACTGTTGGTAATAAAGGGAGATGATAAGTGATCATTGTTTCATAAAAGATAAGCCAGTTTTTCAGCAGCAGGGGGTCCATTAGCTTAATGAATGCTACTTGGAACCAAACTGAAGCATGTACTCACTGGTATTTGGAGCAGGTAGAGTTGGCCATAGATGGGTCTGGTGGGTGGAAGGTGACAGGAGGACTGTGCTGGGCAGACATCAGAAAACCGATGGCCAGCAGGCTCAAACTCAGACATGTACCTGTTAAAAAAATTATACACATTACATGCAAAAATGACTGGAACTGTGGACATTAGGGGTGTGATATGTTCTTGTCCCATGAGATCTCATGATATTAAAACATGATGATATTTCTTGAGGTGAAAAGTTTTCTCATTACATTTGCATGACGAAGTGTGAGGGAGAAATTAGCATAGAACCTGTGCCTGCCACTTTTAAATCATTTGTGTGGCAGCATTTTGGGTACCCAGTAGAAACAATAAACAGCAGCAGAGTGACAGACAAGACACAAACAATATGTAAGTTAGTGACATTTCAAAATGCACCTGCCCTGTTTTGCATTTAAGACTATTTTTTCAGTCATATATTTTATTATTAAAGATTTCTTAGCATTAAAATATCGTCTTGCCTCCTTCTGGTGAACCCAATATTGTTTATTGTCACACCTCTAGTGGACATCACTACCTGACGTGTACTTTTTCGACTAAGTTACCTGCTATACTGCCCAAGGTGAGCTTCCTGCGCCCCACTCGCTCCACCAGCCACACTCCCAGCACGGTAAACAGGAAGTTGGTGAGGGTGGCGAGTCCAGCCAGCCAGATTGCCAGCCTGTCATCCCGCACTCCTGACATCTGCAGGATGGTGGCGCTGTAATACCTGTGGGATGCAAAGACAGAAGGGAATGAATAAGTAACTATCATTTTGACATTAAAACAACAGTTTTCCCAGTTTAATAGCCTTTTAAGAAAATTAAAGGATTATTATGGTTTATTACAACTTGGACATTTGTTTTGTAGTTTTGATGATTGTTTCTCTCAGGTATTACTGTACTCACCAAAGTTGTTTTTAGTCAAGGCAAGTCAACAAACCAACCACAACACTCTCTTCTTGAGAGCCAATCACTCATCCACCAATCACAGCCTCTCTACTTGAGTACCAGAGATCGGCTATAAATACAGCCTCTCAGCAGTCACTTCCAATGGCCCATCCGGTAAAATTATACTTGCAACTCTGGCACCATGTTGCTCCACGTAGGCAGATTATCTCCAATCATCATCAACAAGGCTCTAATCAGACTGCGGTCAACAATACTGACACCTGCATGGGCCCATTTACCACTTCACTCATGTTTCAGACATAACTGAGATAAACATGAAAAACATGGACACATATGATGGCGGCACCAACACAGACACCTGCAAGGACTCTATTTACTCTATCTATATACCCACGCCCACACAGGCATGTACACAAGCTGTATTTAGAAACATACAGCAGATTCAAAAACCCTTAGAGAATGTAGCACAAATACAAAGAAGGTAATACTAATAATACTAATCATAAACAGTCTGCCTCTCTCTGTCTCTACAGGCAACTCTGAATTAGCATGCTGCTTTTCATCTCTTCAAAAGAATTCAATCTCTCTCTTGCTCCCTTTCTTTCCCAAAACAAAGACATTGAATTGAGGGATTTGCATAATAACCCTTTACTTTTCTGTCATGGTATCCAGTCAGACAGAACGAGAAGAGGAAAAGAAATGAGCTGGCGTGAAATTCTGGTTTTAAGAGCTTGACCTAACCTCGCACAAGTTCTGGCAGGCGATTACAGTTACAGAAGGCCTTATTAGTCAGCTGCAAACTCATATATATAACAGCAAATGTGCACGCTGAACGGACACACGCAGAAATACAAATACATGCACGTGGACGCACTCATAAACACACAGGCGCAAAAGAAATGAGTTGGTTTTGGAGCAGCAGCGGGAGTAAAAGCACTATTTCTGTTCTCAGCAGTACAGCCTGCTGTGTTCCATCTCCTGCCCTGCATTTTACTCATTGCAGAACGCACACACACACACACGCACACACACACATACACACTGTTCTGACTTCAAAACTACTGGGAAAACAGCCTGCAGCAGCAAAGTGATCCTTTGTATAACCAGTGTAAAAAAAGTACATATTGTGTTAAATGTTAAAAGCATCTCAGAAATGGAATCTCAGACTTAAAAATCCTCCATCAGACACCCAGGGGTGAACTTGACTGTGACTACTGCTGTATCATTCTAGTAACAGGTGACTGAGTTGCCATTAGCAGAAAAGAGGGCAAAAATTAATTTCTGGTTGTGTTAATTCCTTGCACAAGCATCAGCTCTGCTTTTGAGTGTCAATAGTCATCTCACAGTGTGGAGGGAAAAATAGTTGGCGACAAACTGAAATTTTGGCACAACAGATCAATGCATGAAGGAGTGCTGCTGCTCAGTAGTTTCATGGGAAATTTTTCCCTAGACGAGAATATTTCATTGTAATTAGTACACACACAACTTTGTGGGGTGTTTGTTATTTATTCTTATTTAGTCCATTTTGTTTGTATTGCTGTTTGTAGCTGGTATTTAGTTTTTTTGGTATTTTTTCTCCATGATGTTGATAATATTTGTGATCTTTAACGTCGTGCTGCAGTGCTGCAAACCTGAATGACACACGTTTAAGCTGTCACCCATAACAGAAAGTGACACCTCTCAGTCCAAGACACCCACTGCTTGTCAACTATCAACACACATTGCAAAGTGACATGAAACACTCCAAGGCAACTCAAGCAGGTAGTTTATGTTCTAAAATATATACACTGCTCAAAAGAATTAAGAGAGCACTTAAATCACTCATCAGATCTTGATGAACGAAATAGCTCAACGTTCAAAATCTTTACTGTACAGTGTATAATTTGAATGACCTAACAAACCAAAATCACCTGGATCAGGGCATCAGTGACAAATACATACTGTCCCAGAGGTTCTCATTTAGATTCAGGTCTGTGGAACATGAGGGCCAGTCAATGCCATTAAAGCTTTTGTCATCCAAGACTACTCACTACTAGCCACATGAGACTAGGCATTGTCTTGAACCAGGAAGAACCCAGGGCCCACTGCACCAATGGCTCTGAGGATCTCATCCTAGTACTGAACTAGCAGTAAGGGTAATGTTGGCTAGCACATGGAGGTCTGTGTGACCCACTAGGACATGCCTCCCCAGATCATCACTGACCCACTGCCAAGCTGGTATGCATGATGATGTTGCAGGCAGCATATATTCACCACAGCATGTCCAGACTCTTTCACATCTGTGTAATGTGCTCAGCGTAAACCTGATTTCGTCCGAAGAGAACGGGGTGCCAATTGTGGCGAATGCCAGTCAAGCTGCACGGTGCTGGGCTGTGAGCACAGATCCCTGTAGAGGACGTTGGGCCCTCATTCCACCCTCAAGGAGCCTGTTTCTGACAGATTGGTCAGAAACTGGAGGTGATTTTGTAGGGCTCTGGCAGTGCTCCTACTCCTCGCACAAAGAAGCAGAAACCTGCCAACATGCGATGGCATGTATGAATGTGCCATCATGTAGGAGCTGTAGGTACCGCCCCATGCTACCAGTAGTGTCAACGACACTAGCAAAACACAAAACTATCAGTCAGTCAGGAAGGATATGAAAATGGCAAATGTCTGTGGCCACCACCTGCAAAACTATTCCCTTTTTGGAGGTTGCCTTGCTGTTACCTCTCCCGTGCACCTGTTGTCACTCACCTTCATTAGCTTTTTATTTTGATGTTCTAAGACTAAGAACAGTGCGTAACAGCAGTGAGTGGGAGAAAAGGGTAAGATTTTTCATTAAAGTAACAATTCTGTTCACAATGGGAACTGACTTTAATGAGAGGGTGTCTAAGGGGGGTCAGAGGTGAGTCAGGATTGGATGTGGTCCAATTACCTGGACCTCTGGGAGCCGCAGTGAAATGTTGCTGTCCTGCAGCGATTTCATAAACTGCGCTGAGAAGGTGAAAATGGAAAATGCTGCAATCATGCAGCCATTCTGTGCCTTTCACTTCTGAGGATTGACTGAAGTGTTGTTGGCACTCAACAAGCTTTTTTAAGAACTGCTCTCATACTGCACCCATCAAGATCCAGTTTGTTTACATTCTAAACAAATGTGAATTCACTGATTAGTTTCTTTACTGTAGTTGAAGGATGTTGATTAGTGACTTTAGTTTATTCTGTGTTTGATTGGAAGTCAAAGGCACAGAAAAGAATGAAACTGTTGACTACAAGCCCAGTCAGACCTAAAATATATACATATATGTGCTGTGTGATGGAACTGCACATTTGCAATACCCATGCTGTCTGACCAGCATCTTGAGCATCATGCCACAGTACACTGTGAGGTGGATGGATTATCTTGGCAAAGGAGAAGTGGTCACTGACACAGATTTTGACAGATTTGTGAACAATATTTGAGAGAAACAGACCATTTGTGTATATAGAGAAAGTCTTAGATATGTGAGTTCAGCTCATAAT